>CAUYPK010116243.1:0-31815 GCA_963574355.1 Loris lydekkerianus | reverse complement strand
CAAGCGATTCTCCTGCCTCCACCTCCCAAGTAGCTGAGACTACAGGTGCTGGCCATAACACCTGGCTATTTTTTTGGTTGCAGCCGTCATCATTGTTGTTTGGCGGGCCCAGGCTGGATTCGAACCCGCCAGCTCAGGTGTATGTGGCTGGCGCCTTAGCCACTTGAGCCACGGGCGCCGAGCCGATAAAGGCAAAGTCCTTAAAGTGACCTCAAACTTTTTTTCTCCTGTTCCTCCCACCCCCTCCTTATTGCCACACTAGTCACACTGGCCTCCTCCCCATCCTCAAATATACCGTCACATGGCTGCCTCGAGGCCTTTGTACTGGCTATTCTCTTGGCCTGTAAAGCTCTTTCCTAGATTTCTGTAAGGCTCATCTTCTCTGAGGCTCTACTTAAATGTCATTTTGTCAGGGAGGTCTACCTGGCCCACCTCCTGAGCACTGTGACACACTCTGCCTCACTGAGTGCTTTTTCTCAACCCTCTTACTCAACTGGCCCCTTTCTTCTTTCCCCAAAGTTCTCAGCACCATACCGTGTAATTTAGTTAGTTGCTGTGTTTGTTGGATGTTACCCTCCACTAGAATATAAGCCCCAGAGTGGCGAGGATCATTGTCTCTTTTGTTTACTGAGGTAGCCCAGAGTCTGGCTCTTAGTAGGCCCTCACTGAATACGCTGAAGTGAACAGCGGGATGACTCAGGGCCAGGCCTTTCCAGTTGCACACACATGCTTTACTCTCATTTCCTCCCAGTAGCTGGAGCCTCATCACAGAACCACTGAAACTATGAAGAAAGGGTGGTAAATAGTTTTCAGCTGGATGGTGATGTGTCCCGTTAAAACTTACATCACTAAAGAAAAAAGGGAGATGAGTATCAGAAGTACCACTCACGGACTCTGCCACAGTGTGGAAGTTACTGCTACCCCCAGGACTAACATTGTCCATTACGATTTGGGGTGGGAGAAGGAGAAGGGATTATACAACAAAAGAGAATTCCAAATAGTTACAATTTAATGCAATGGTAATATAATACATACTCCCTTAATTTGAGCATAAGAAAGAGGTATACAATTTTTATTACTGGAAAATGTTTTCCCTTCCCACTGTGAATCATATTGGTATTTTAAACACATCACTAGAAGCAGAGATGGACTATTAGCCTGCCCAGGTGACTTGTGATGAGCCAATGTCTGCTTCCTCATCGAGGTTGATGTACTTAAGTCCCCTCTTGCCTCTCTGATCACACACCACTCCGGCTCTCTCGTGGAGTCTTCCATCACCTGGTGGAGCGTCTGCCCTAGTCTCTGTCCTTAGTCTTTGTTCATCTCAGTCTGTAACACTCCGTGTCCTGGCTGTGGAGCTGTTCTGTGTGAGCAGGTCTATGCAAACCTATTCTGTAAGGCTGAGGATGCTGAGAGACTAAAGAAAGAGGCTGTCAAATCTAGTTTCTCAGAAGGAAACATTTAGTAGGGACTTAAGAACAGAAGCCATGTGAGATGGTGGACACCTGATCTGCTACCTCTCAACCCAGGACTTAGATACCAAAGGGAATTTGCCTATGGGCAAGATCTATGATAAGAATGCATTTATGATATGATAACATCGAGGTTGTTTGACCTAAGGGCAGGATTTATAGTAAGTACGCTATTGGAGGCATTTCTGGAGGGGGGCTCGGTTAAAAAGTCAACGTGGCAGATTGACATCAGAGATAGTGGGTGTTGCTTAATCCTCCACAGGACCTCACCCAGCCTCATCTGAAGCTCAGGCTGGCCTTTTCCCACCTACTCCCTCTCTCCAGTCTCACACTGTTACTTCCAAGTCAACATTTCTTATTAAGCTCCTGATCTGCTTCCAAACAGCTTGCCTTCAGAGCTGCTCCTCCGTAGGCAGGAAGGGGTGTTGGGGCCCTAAACAGGGCTCTCCCAAGTGCGTACATAGCCTGTATCCAGCTCATTCTGCCTTTCACTTCTCAAGTGGAGTCATCTAGCAAGTTCCATCAAAAATTCATGCCTCTGGCTAGCTTATCTGCTCTTCAAAGATAATTTTCTAAAAAACTTAAAATCATGTTTCTCATAGAGACAAAAAAAAAAAAAAAAAACAACGCTTATTAAAGATTTTATTTGTCTCATGAAGGAAACAAATAGTTGCTATACCTGGCTCAAAAGGGAATCCTGAGAGTTGATACATTTATAGATTAAGAACGTTGAAATGAATGAGCAAATAGAGATAAAAGTGGTTTTTTCCACAAGGGTGGAAGGTTGTCAATTGAATGTCTGCTGGACAGGGCAGAACTTGCTTACCTACAGACAAGGCCTGGCTGTGTCTCACAACCACACACTTCACAGAGTTGGGAAAAAGCTTCCACAGAATCTGAATACACAATATCATGACCCACAGGAGTCTCCTCAGGAGCCTCTGGACAGTGAGCAGTTTTCCGCTGAAGCAGGATTCTTCCCTTCTCTGCTCAGTCTATAAAATCAAGCAGTCACACTGAATCACAGGCTTACTTAATCTCACCAGCTTTTGACTCCCTAGTGACTCCCCACATCCACAACAAACTTCTCCTCCTGCCTTTTAAATCCTTGTTAAGCCAGCCTCACCCTTTCTATAACCATTTTTTATTCTAGTCAGGCCTGACTCCTCCACCCCAAGCCAAGCTGACTCCCTCCCACACACTCTCCTGACCCAGATACCTTCCTCAGTCATCAATATCCTTCTAATTCCAGTGGCTCATCTCAAGCTTTTTATGCTTTTGTATTTATTATCTAAAAGGCACACATGACACCTGCCCTTCTTTTTAATTATCAATGCTACCTCCACTAGACTTTGATCGTGCCTTCATTCAAACGTTTTATGAGAACCTTGTTTGGTACCAGGCATGTCTAGATGCCAGATCTAGGCCTTGGATGTCCAGGGATGAAAGCCATGGTTCCTGAGATGTCTAGGGGCAACGGACAATGAAAATATATATGGTTATCACTTTGACACAGGCTGCTCTGGGGGCAGAGGGAGAGCACATGACCCAGACAGAGAGGGTCAGCAGAGATTTCCCGGAGGAAGTGCCACTGATGAACCAAAGGAGGCAGAAGGCACTTGGCCATATGAATATATAATTCTATCAAACACTTAAAAAATATTTTTGCAATCACAGTGCCTCTTACCTCTACTAGGTAATAAAGGATAGAAGAATACACCACCCTAAAATATGACACTGTGACATAAAGATTATTTTGAGCTAAAGAACCTGAAAAACAGCAGATGCAAGAAAGGCACTCTCTGATCTCTCTTTACTTCAAAAGATAAAATTCACACGTGAAATGACGCCTTCCCTACACCCAGAGGAAAGAAATGTTATCACCAGAGATGGGCCAAGAGAAATATGTATGAACCACCTTGTTAAATTAACCCTTATGTTCCTTTAATAGCCCCACATATTTAGTAACTTTTTCCACAATTATTACTTTTTGTTCAACCTAGTATATAAGCATTTAGGCCTACCCAATTTAGGGATCTTGATTTTCCTGTCAAGGAAAATCATTTTCCAATGAAAGAGCTAGCTAAAATTAGGATCAGTGCTGTAATTAAGCTCCCACGTATATGGGAGCCCTCACATAAGACAGATATATACCAACTCCCCTGAGGAGCTGCCCTCTGCAAGCTCCAGGAAGGAGAACCAGGAAAGTAGATAGAGCGATTCAACCTGAGTCCAAGGCCCGAGAACCAGGAGCTTCAAAGTTCAAGGGCAGGAGAAGATGGATGTCCCAGCCCAGGCAGAGAGAGTGAGTTAGCCCTGTCTCTGCCTTTTGTTCCAATCAGGCATTCCTTTGCAGAAAAAGCCACCCCTCCTGGCTTAGTCATCTGCAGGTAGGAAGGACCTCTGCAGTCTCCAGGTTCTGGGTGAAGGGGTAAGACTAGACAAGAACTGAAGCCCTAAGCCATTCTACCAAATGAAATCTCACTCACTTTGACCCTGAAGTCCTAGCAACCAGAAACAGAAAAGCAAAAGCTGACATAAAACCATGAACATAAGAAGCAAAGGTGAGAAAATGCAGGGAAACCCCAGGATCATTTCCCAATTTGAATCTTCACCTCTATATAAATTGAGGGTGGTTGCCAGGAAGCCTGGCCTTGATTTGGAGTTTTGCCACAGAATGTACCTGCCCTCTGTGTGTGTGTTAATAGAAACTTGTTTTAAAGGTAGCAAACAAGTGAGACCCCACCTTTAAAAAAATGTTGCTTTTTAATTAGCCAGGTGTAGTGCCACCTGCCCCTAGTCCCAGCTACTCAGGAGGCTCAAAATTCTGAGCTCAAAATTTTGAGCTGCAGTGAGCTAACATTACATCACTACATGCTAGCCTGGGAAACACTGTGAAACCCCATCTCTAAAAACATAACAATAAATTTCAAATGATAATAAATGTAGCAAACAATTTTATTAATTTTATTATTAATTTATTAATTTTATTAATAAAGCTAGGTGAAGTGGCTCATGCCTGTAATTCTAGCACCCTGGGCAGCCAAGACAGACAGATTGCTTGAGCTCAGAAGTTCCAAACCAGCCTGAGCAAGAGCAAAATTTCTCTCAGGAGGCTGCTCAGGAGGCTGAGGCAAGAGGATTACTCAAGCCCAAGTTTGAGGTTTCTGTGAGCTGTGATGTCATAGCACTTTACCCAGGGTAACAGAGACTCTGTCTCAAAAAAATAAAATAAATAAAATTTCACTCCTGTAGTATGGAGAAAACTGTTTTGCCAACACAGTTGGTAAAGACACCTTGGACTCCAGACCTTCCTTGCCTGTGCTTATATAAAGTGTACAATTCAAAGATTTTTACAAATCATCACTGCAGTCTAATTTAGGTTTCTGTCACCTCCAAAAGAAACTCTTTGCCCATTGGCAACTACTCCCTATCTTCAGCCACTGGCAATCGATTGTCTTTACAGAGAAAGATTTTATATAAACTCAGACAACAGGGGAAAAAGAGGATAATCGAATCTCTGGCCACATCCAGCCCACCTCCAACCGAGCCCAAAGTGGAGACTTCGCTCACTGCAGCCCATGTAGCCCCCTCCCACTTCTGTGTCCCCAGCTAAAATCAAAGAGCTAGCTAAAATTAGGATCAGTGCTGTAATTAAGAAGGTTTTCGTGTCCTCCTCGTGCTTACTCCTGTTCTTCGAGTTGTATTCAGCCGTGTACTTTTTTTACAATGAAAAATTAAAACCCTTTTTTAAAAAGATTACAACATTGAGCACGGTTTCGCAAAGCTCCTATTTTCAAAACCCGTATTTGGGCTAACTGCCTTACAGAGTTACATGCACCCTTAGGACCAGATGAAAGTTCAAAAGGGCAGGAATGAACATTAACTCAGTGGGAGTGTCTTCATCACCCAGCTGCGACTGCGACGAGCCGCTCTGACGCCCCGTTCCAATTTTCCCGGGGTTGCCAACGCCCGCTCTGCGGAGCTCGCCCCGCCTCCAGCCCCACTTACGTCACGGCCACACCCTTGCTCCTCCACGTCGGGTTCACCCGAGGACCGTTGAACTTCTTTCGGGAGCCGCGCCTCTCCGCGCGTGCAGCAGGAGCATGCGCACACACGGAGCCCGCGCGGCCGCCTCCGGTCTGCGCCAACCCCGCCCAGTAGGCTGGCGCGTGCCCGTTAGCCACGCCCCTGAACCCTGCCCCGCCCCTAGGCGCGCGCCCGCCCGCCCCTCAGGCGCCACGTGGTTGCTGGAGGGCGGCGCGGGGGCCGAGCCGGGAAGATGTTCTGGCTGCCTCTTCCGGCTGCGGGGCGAGTCGCTGTCCGACGTCTGGGGGTGAAGCATTTCTGGGTCCAGGGTCGCTCCGCCGCAAACATGACGAAGGTGAGAGGCGGTGCAGGCCGCGGTGGGAGTCCTGCCCGCGGGCGATGGGGGCTGCCGGGAGGGTCCGAGCCGTGGTGTCCAGGGACCGAGTCGTGGTGTCCAAGGCTTCTGCAGTTTTGGCCTGAGTTCCCAAAATCAGCTAAATAGAAAAGTTCTCCCTGGTGGGACTCGGCCTTCGCCGGACCCGTGGCGGGGGGCTGCCGAGGCGCCGGAGGAGTCCGGGGGGCGCGGGGATCTGTGGCCCCTTCGCCTGCGCGCGGCTTGCGGGGTGCTGGACTCGCCCAGCTCGGCTGGCTGCTGCTTATTCATTCATCATTTTGATTTGTCCTCTCCGTAACCCAAGAGAGGGCGGTAGCAATTTAGTTCTTGAGCTTGGAGGAAGCCCAAGTTCACTAAGGCGAAGTGTCCTCTGTCCTGTGAGGCCCCAGAGTCCGCCAGTCACAGGGCTCCACGCCAAGACCCTTCTCCCCCCTCCGAAGTGGAGGGTCAAGGAGTAAGTTGCCTGAAAAAGTTTCCAGAGAAAAGGAGTGTCTCTCTAAGGAAAAGAGTTTTGAAGAGAGACCCATCTTTTCGTGAAATTAAAAGAAGAGTGGCTTCCAGAAGAAAAGCTTTCTGCGCCTTT
This sequence comes from Loris lydekkerianus, assembly GCA_963574355.1. NCBI lineage: Eukaryota > Metazoa > Chordata > Mammalia > Primates > Lorisidae > Loris > Loris lydekkerianus. Next base: position 25,337 of record CAUYPK010116243.1, on the reverse strand, counting down.
TTGACCTTCAAACAATTTTGAAGAAGGACACTGTTCAGATGCGCAGGATCTGGAAAGGGAAGTGGCTCTGGGGACCAAGCACAAGGTTGGGAGTCAAACCCGAGGACCAGAAAGAAATGACCGTCCCTGGCTAGGAACGTTCTAGATTGGAATTGAGCTCACATCTCCTGCTGGTTTGACACATAGCAGTGGGACCAGACACTGTCCCGGTGTCACAAATGGCAGAGGGACCAGATGCCTGTCCAGGGCTCTCTGCAATTCTGTGTCCAGTTCCCCACTTGCTCCATGGAATCCCCCAGAATGAACATTCTTAGGAAAGTCAGAACCTGACAAAGTTACCAATGGCAAGGAAGCCTGTTTTCTTCTGTGGGAAAGACAGAAAAAGAACTAATTTGTCTTTAGGTTTGTGGAAAGGAGAGCAAGGCATCTGGATTCTTGCTCATTTCTGTGTCAGACCCGTTTGCAGATTTATTGTCAAGTGAATATAAGACTACTTGTTCTTTCCACCTCACAGAGTTGCCCTAAGGCAAACAAAAAGTCTTCAAAATCATAACTGCCATGCAAAAGCAAACACTAGGCAGTACAGAGTTTGCTTCCTTACTCAGGTATTTGGGGTCTGGGACTTGCCAAGTAGATGAGGAAGAAGGAGGCAGTCAGTGCTTGGCAGAATGCTCTGCTCTGCACCTCCCTGGGAAGTTGGTTTTTCTTGTTTCTTGGGCCTATGAGTTGGCTAGAGCCCTTACTGGTATTGGTGGGTGCAGCCATTGGCTTGTCTGGGATGGCAGCTTGGAATATTCGAGATTTGCGATTGAGGGGTTTAAGGGAGGGGAAACTTCCTTGTACCCTTCTAGTTTCTGTGGCTGGGCCTAAGAACTAACAAAAGCATTAACAGGAGAAAAGCAAACACGTTTTATTTAATATTTTCACTAGAGTCTGCAAAAAAGCAAGTGAAGAAACAGTTAGGGCCAACAGCTTATATACCTTTGAAAGCAAGGAACATAAATTATGGGCATGTGACAAGACAAAAGGTTTGGGCTAAGGGCAGTACATGGACAGTGACCAGGAAATACGTAGGGGAAACTAGTGGAAGATAAGTGTTATTTTAGTAAGTTTGTACAGGTCCATTTTAGGGTCAACTTCCATTCTCTGGTGATAAGAATGGTCTCTTCTTGGAAGAACACCTTTCTCAAGGAAATTTTTATGACCTGCTTTGAGATAGGAAGGGGAGATCAGAGAGCCCTTCTGTATCTGCCATTTCTCAGTTCCTTCAGCTCAAAATAAACTATGGAAAAATAGTTTTTTGGGGGGTGGCATGTTTTGAATCCCTTTGGGCTCTGACTTGGTGATAAATGTTTTTCTTTGTTGTTGTTAAACAAAACACCTTTTTGCTGTATTTGAAAGTTGAGTCCTTTCCTGGGAGTGGCCATGAAAACCCACAACAGGGAGTAATGACAGCCCTGCCTTAGCAAGAATCTGAAACACTCAGGCAGGTGCAAATGGAGCTGTCTGCCCCACGCCTGCTGTTTCTACAGCTTTGTCCTTCAATCCTTGGGGAAGACAGGGTTTTAGTGGAATTATTTGGTCCTCATGGAATTTGGGGATTTCTGAACCCCTGTAAGGAATCTAATCATCTTTTTTGTTTATTCTCAGGGCCTTGTGTTAGGAATCTATTCTAAAGATAAGGAAGATGATGGGCCACAGTTTACAACCGCGGGAGAGAATTTTAATAAATTGGTGGCTGGAAAGCTGAGAGAAATTTTGAACTTGTAAGTGTTACCTGAGGGTGCTAATTTTTAAAGTGCCCCCAAATTGAAAGCATATATTTTTCTAGGCTTTATTGTTCAGTAGAGAAAAATGACTGGAAGTGCCCTGGCCAGAAACTTCCCCGTGAAAGTGAAAGTGTGTCTGCACCCAGGTTTGGTATTCTATGTTTCAGTATGGGTGGGTCTGCAATTCTGGGAAGTCAGACCATTTCCAACCTAGTAACACATCTATTGTGAAGGACTGACCTGCCAGTACCAGATTTCCTCAGCCCACCCTCCTGGCTTGAATTCCCTTTCCCCACCCTCTGCCTCCCTGTCTGCCTTCCCACCAGGCTCTCTGCCTCTTTTAGCTCCCCTTTCATAGAGGGAGACAGCAGCATCCTTAGAACAGTTAAAAACAGCCCAAGGGTTCTGACTGGAAGCCTGGAGCTTCAAGGGCTTCTCCCATGTCCTGTTAGAAGGCAGATTCTAATTCAGGAAGTCAGTGGGGAACTAGAGGGAAACTAGAGCTATGGGCCATCTTTGGCAGAAGTAGAAGTATCCATGTGATTTACTGCAACTATGTATTACTGGGATTATAACTACAGTGATACAATCTAATAATTATAGTAACTAATTGCTGGCTACCAGAGTCTGTATCCCCTCTCAATTAGCAGTTCTTCATCTATAGACAGAGCCTTCTCAAGTGTCTAGATTAATTCATTAATCTAAAAGCTGACCTATAGGGAACACCAGCCTTTCTACAGATGGCTGTAGCCCAGAGCATCTGCTCCAGGCCCCAGGCTATAGTTGTTTGGAAATAATGTTTTGTTTGGAAATTATCCAGTATCCAGTCTGTAGAAAATCCCCCACAGACTACTTCTAAGCCAAACACACAGCTATCAGGTCAGCCACTTAGGTTACCCTAATGTTTTTGTGTCTTTGTTTTTTCCTGGAAAGGTATAAGATTCATTCTGTTTAGCCATATTGCAGTATGCAGAGGACCATGGGGCTACAGCCTTAATTTCCATTGTTTTCAAATAAACTTGTGTTAGATCTAATCGGAAAGTTTGCTAAATAGTTACTGAGCTAGAGTTAGAATTGTTGCATCTAAGTAATCTGGCCTGAGAGCATTCTGCTTTTAGATAAAAACGTAAAAGAGGGAAATCCACAGACTCAGTTAGAATTGTGACAATGCTAGAAGTATATACATGTCACTTCCCAAGCAAGCAGAGCAAACCTGATTTTTAAAACCACTATTTAAAAAAACAAACAAAAAAAAAAAAAAAAAGAAAGAAAGAAAGAAAATCTAAAACCCTCACTATTTCCTATCGTTTTAGATCTGGACCACCTCTGAAGGCAGGCAAGACCCGAACCTTTTTTGGTCTGCATCAGGTATGAGATGAAGATAATGTTCATCCCGTAAACCATCAGTAAATACCTAAACTGTCTGCCAAGTACTGTGGCTGCCTGGTCATGCCGAAAATTTTGTATTGGCTTTTATAGTTTCATTCCAGTACTAAGCAAAAGAAGTACTTAAGATTGTAAAGAGGTGAATCATTGTCAAAAAGAACAGCACATTTTATGTTCCTCAATCTGAAAGCTTGGTTTGTCTAGCTGTGGTACTGTCTTACATAGAATTATTGGGAGGATTATTCTCTCTCTACCTTCAAACATATAAGTTATAAAATGTTACCGAGACACAAGGAACTGAAGGAGGAAACCCACGGCCAAATGTCACAGTGAATTCAGCCCTGTGCTTCGGTTAAAATAATAGTGTGGGAGCTGGGCGAGTCTCTGCTTATTCCAAGCCCTGCTGGAGATGAATGCTGGCAAGAAACAAGTGGCTGACTGGGTGTGTTTGTGGAACAGGACTTCCCCAGTGTGGTGCTAGTCGGCCTCGGCAAAAAGGGAGCTGGAATCGACGACCAGGAAAACTGGCACGAAGGAAAAGAAAACATCAGAGCTGCTATTGCAGGTTATTTTACTTTCTAAGTTTAATAATGATAAAGAATCTTAATAATCTACTCTTTACAATTATCTCTTGTCTCTTTTGTCCTTCTCCCATCAGTGCTTGTACCACATTCAGACAGAAATCCCTCATCTCAACAATCGTTCAGTTTCCCTTACTGAATATGCTTGGCTTTAGGGCAGATACAGAAGGTTAGCTTCTTTCATATTTCTATGTCCTCTGGAGGTTTTACTACCATTCTCAGATTTGTATTTTACCAGAAATTGTTGTGTATGGATTTTTTTTCCTTTTTGCAACATAGTACCTGGTGGTACTCAACTTTTAAATTAACACAGTTATCTTCTTTTACAAATCAGAGAATAACAAAGTGTGCTGTGGCATGCTCATTTGTCACTAGCCAAAGGTGTGTGGCTGTCCCATTGTGTCCTGAGACGAATGCACTTGACTCAGTTGAGCTGAGCGGTAGGTCGAGCCTCTTCCAAGGAGACACTGGTTAGCAGATGCTTTGAAAAAACATTTCCAAAACAGCAGTAATTGGCTTGATGAATCTCTGGCCCTGTGTATCACATGGGTGCTCGTTAAACTTTCAAAGGTCATGTGAAGTGATTATTTCATAGCTTTTGTTTGGGAAGTTTTGCTGACCTGATCTTAATTAAACACTGTGTTAATAAGGGACTTTGCCCAGTTGCTTGAATATAATGACAGTGTCATCATTTCCCTGTCATTTTCAACCTGAGGAGCACTTGGAGTTTGGGAAACATCATCAGAAAATCATAGTGTGTCAGAAATAATACTAGGAATAGCTACCACATTCTGAGCGTGTGTCCTGTCCCGTGAGGAGCTGTTCATTTCTGTATCAGTGTGTCCTCAGCACGACCCAGGAAGTGCCCTCACGTCCTCGTCTCACAGAGGAGGAAAGGGAAGCTCCAAGCAGTTAGGTGTCAGGACTGGGATTTGAACCCCCATCCTGGTGTTTTCCAGCATACCATTCCTCTGTCTTCTGCTGTATGAGTTGTTTTAACTGATTCTGGTTTTCTGGTTCCTCTGTCCTTTCAAAGCGGGATGCAGGCAAGTTCAGGATCTGGAACTGTCCTCCGTGGAGGTGGATCCCTGCGGGGACGCCCAGGCCGCTGCAGAAGGAGCAGTGCTTGGTCTCTTCGAGTTCGATGACTTAAAACAGAAAAAGAAGACATCTGTGGCAGCGAGGCTCTACGGAAGGTGATGGAGGAAGCCAGGGGGAGGGTGCTCCCAGCTGACAGCCTGGCCCTTTGGATGAGAGCTGCCTGCCTTTCAGTGGTGGCCACTGCCATGTGGCCTGTCTGTGACCTCCTCCATTGCCTCAGCCATTTTCATAGAGTGAAACTGCACCTTTCCCTGTGATGCCCTAGACCCCTCCATGCTGGTCGTTACTAGGAAGCCATAACCAGGTGGCTTTTACCCTAGAGAGAGGGAGGAATGACACAGATATGTTTCTGCAGGTTTCCATCCTGGTAATTTCCACTGACCTGGCAGCTCCTGGTATGGAGCTGAACATTAGCGCTGCCTGGTGGAAGGGCACCATGGATGCTGCTGATCCTTGCCCTCAGGGTCCCATGCACCAGGAGATTGTTGAGCACCTGTGACTATCCAGCCCTATTCTAAGTTGTAGGAGAGGGAGTCTCGATCCTCAAGAGTAGGCAGAATGAGACCTTCAGGAGATGGGGTGGCAGAGAGCACCAGCCCTGTAGCTATCAGCGCAGGTTCCACTGCGTCCTCCTGCTGACTGCAGTCACTTCTCTGAAATCCTGGGCTCACATTCTTTGTTTAGTAGAGTTGTGGAGCTGATTTCATAGGGTTCTTCCACTGATCCAAGACAACACCTGCCAAGCAGGAGGTGCATGGAATGCCTTGGGATCATCAGCTGCTATTCACCCATCTCTGCCCCACCTTCACTAAAGAGCTGGGGTCTGGAAACATGGGCCATGTCCTTTTTCTTCTAAAGCCGATCTTTGCACCCTGGTAGGTTGGGATTCAGAGCCCTGGCACAGGAAAAAGAAGGCAGAAAAGCCTCTATTCCCGTATCAGAATCGATGCTATCCGCTCACTTTACCGTTAGCACTTGGGGCTGTATCACTCCTGATGCAGTGAGAGAGCAGAGTGAGAGCTTCTGTGGAGACCTCTTCCCCCACGTACATGGCAGGTTTAGAGCTTCACAGACGAGCAGTGAGTGAAGGGCAGGCCCCACTCTGTCCTGTGGGGGCCATTTTTTGGCTCTTTTTGCCATCCCGTCTGTCACCCTGGGTCAGGTCACAGAGGATGGGGGCATCTGTCATTTTTCATTTCATTTGTCATCCTCTTTAGTTTCTGGTGAGGTAGGAGCCTCTCCTACCTGTAGGATGCTCACTGTTTGTGGGGGGTTGTGTGATGGTAACTTTGTGCTTTCTTTGCCAGTGGGGACCAGGAGGCCTGGCAGAGGGGAGTCCTCTATGCTTCCGGGCAGAACCTGGCACGCCACCTGATGGAGACCCCGGCCAATGAGATGACGCCAACCAGATTTGCTGAAATTATTGAAAAGAATCTCAGAAATGCTAGTAGCAAAACAGAGGTCCATGTCAGGTAATTCAGGAGTGTGTCATAGACTTAGCCACAGGGTTCTTCGGCATCCTACAATCCAGCTCCCTCCCTCTTCAGAGTAAGGTGAGCCCAGAGACAGGACATGACCCCCAGAGGCCACATGCAAGCTGGGATAGGGCTCAGTTTGAGGTTCTTGTTACATTATCTTTTCTTGCCTTCGCGCGTGCCATGAGTTTGCACTACACTGTGTGTATGTGTATATGTGTGTGTGTGTGTGTGTGTGTGTGTGTTGGAACAGCTTTACTGAGATATGATTCACATTCCATACAATTCACCCATAATAAGTGATTCAAGTGATTTTAATGTAGGCATAGAGCTTTGTTAGCATGATCACAATCAATTTTGAACATTTTTCTAAAGAAATTTTGTGCCCATAAGCAGTCACTCCCCATTCCCCCATACCCCCAAGCCATCAGTTGACAGGTATTTGGGTTGTTTTTACCTTTAGGAAACTATGGGCTTCAAGCAGTCATATACACGTTCAGTGTGGACGTGTTTTTTCTTTCAGGCATATGCCTAGGAGTTGAGTTGCTGAATTAAATGGTAACTCTGTTGAACTCTTGGAGGAATTTACGTTTTGTTTTGGTGAATTCTTCCCATCTTCTTGAGTCCCAACACAAGGGAAGAATGCAGCATGCCTAACTAGGTACCAAATGAGAATTTCCGCTTGGTAGATCCCAGAACTGGTGCTCCCAGGAGTTCTGACAGCCGGTGCCAGCAGCAAGCCTGTTGGACCTGAAAGTCCAAGCTCTGGTCCCTTCTTGGGGTCTTCTCCCAACCATTTAAACAAACCAAGTCTGAGCATTTAGAGATTTATGATTAAAATAAAGTGACAGATATTGGCTTTCTATAAAGAGTTCTTCATTATCAAGGTTGTCTCTCAAGGGAACAACTATTTATTTATTTATTTATTTATTTATTTATTTATTTATTTTGGCCGAGGCTGGTTTTGAACCTGCCACCTCCAGTATATGGGGCTGGCACCCTGGCCCTTTGAGCCACAGGTGCTGCCCAAGGGAACAACCATTTAGAAGAATTCCTCAGTGCTTGTGATTTTGAGTGCACATTTTTAGGACAGCCCTGTAGTCTATAGAAAGCATGGTACTTACAGCATGATAAAATTTCTGGAATGGTTAGAGCATGTTTAGTCGGTAACAGCATTCAGGCTCTGTAAAGGTGTCCTAGCAGAGACGGTTCCTTGTCTGATTTGAGGAGACACCAAAGCTCCTTTGTGTCAGCGGGTAGTGGTGATGGGCAGCACCTCCACCTGCCTGGGGACTTGGTTACAAAGATGCATGGCGGTGGACCTCAGCCCCAAAGAAGTGAGGATGTTGTAGGAAGAAATGGGGAAGTATACAGAGGGTGCTGTGGGAGCAGAGGGCAGAGAATTGCCAAAGAATGTGAGGCCTGAGCTGAGTTGGAAGGTCGCTTCGAGGTTAGCAGGGAGAGTGGGGCAGGCCAGGCATTCCGGTGGGAAGCCGGGCACACCACCCCTGGGAAGCTTCAGGCCCATGCTGAGCAAAGGTCTCTGAGCAGAGACCAGGCATGGCATGTGGGCTGGGCATGACTCATTAAACCGAGACACAGGGTGTGCATCAAAGAAATGTAGACGGACATTTCTTATAAATAGGCAGGACTTTAAAACACCAAGTACTGAGTTTGTGGTTAAAAATGCCGGTTACATAACCTTGTTTCTTTTGAGGTGTTTTTTATATTCTTTTCCCTTTGAAGTTTGGTGACCATCCCTCCATGATGCAGTCCCTGTTTAGCTCTAACAAATAGGCAAGTGCAGGGAGAACATTCCCTGGGTATGGCTACGGCTGCTCTGTGGGGATATAGGGTTTCCCTCTTGGCCTCGTTACTGTGGCCAGAAATAATACAAAGCTCTTTTGTGCCCCCATCCTAGAACGAACAGCAGTGTGGCATCAGTTTCCAGTTTGTATTAAGGACTCTTTCCATTCTGGGACCCCAAATCCTGTGCTCATTAAATTAAGAAAATTAGTTTTCTTGCTTTAATCAAAGACATATGAAAATGCGATAGATAAACAGAGAATAATGTTTCGACATAGAATTCTAGCCATTCTGTAATACCAAAGAAATAGGATCTTTTATTCCAGCTTGTCAAATGTAGCTTTGTTAGTTTTTTTGTTGGTTTTGTTTTTTTTTTTTGTCATTTTTAGAAATAACAAAAATAAAGCAGTAGACCCTTTAACTATATATAAACATCCTTTTTTGGTCTCAGAACCTTGCTAATTTCATCTCTAAATTAAACTTAGAAATATCTGAGTAACTTGGGAGGAAAAACAAGTCATCCTTATTTGCTGACATTGTGTTAGATTCCATGCATGAACTCTCTTAGTAATTCTGTAATCTTTTGATGGAGGAGTCGTTGATTTCACTTTACAGATGAGGAAGTGGGCTCAGAGACAAGTGCCTTGCCCAACAATGTATTGAAAGCAGAAAACTGAAACCCTAGTGGGGATATATTTGGAACTTCTTTATTACACTTCCTACTTCATTATACTTTTTATTATTAAACACTGATGAACTTTTTCTAAGTTATTTTTTTAAATTTCATATTAATATGAGTGTACAGATGATTGGGTGACAGTGTTTGCCATGTTGGTAAGGTCCCTGTTGTAGTTGTGCTTCTCACCCAGGAGGTGTGCCATAGACCCTGACATTGTGCCCATTGGGTGGGAGCACACCAGTCCCTCTCCCTCTTCCCACCCTCCCCGACTTGAATTAAATTGAGTTTTTATTTTGTGTGGGTGTGTTTATCTATTTTGTGTGGGTGTAGTTTATCTATTGGCTTCATATGAGTATTAAGTACGTTGAATGCTTGCTTTTCCATTCTTGTGATACTTTACCAAAGAGAATGTTCTCCAACTTTATCCAGGTTAATACAAAAGATGTAAAGTCTTCATCTGTTTTTATGGCTTGATCTAAGTTATTTTTTTAACGGTAGATTCATTTTTCCCCTTGCTGCCCTGTAGACCCAAGTCTTGGATTGAAGAACAGACTATGGGATCATTCCTAAGTGTGGCCAAAGGATCTGACGAGCCCCCCGTGTTCTTGGAAATTCACTACATGGGTAGCCCGAATGCAAGTGAACAGCCCCTGGTGCTTGTCGGGAAGGGAATTACATTCGACAGGTACTTCTCGGCGTCTGTGCTTTGTACCTTCTGACTACTTTGTGTGTGCTTGTATTGCTGGGTGTGCAGTTTGATTCAGAAGTGTGGTGTTTGGTTGAATGTTGTACGTTACTTTAAATTTATTAAGCTACTACCTATAGAAATGCTTACTCTGTGTGACAGACTATTAGGCATTTTCCATATGAAGCACTGATTGTACCCCTGCGAGCTAGGTATTGTGGACCCTCCATAGGTAAGGAAACTCCGAAAGGTTACATTATTTGTTTAAAGTCCCACAGCTAATATGTTGAATGGGAAGTCAAACTCAGCTCTCTCTTTAAAATGTCTTAAAACCTTTGCACTGTACACTTTGTCCTTTGTGGCTATAACAGATTTTCCAGGTGCAACTGTTTGGATTATGTTATCTTCCCTTTGCTTGCTTCAGATTATTTTTGTAGCTGACCAGTCTAGTTCCCACTAATCTTATTAAGCCATAAATATTCCTTAGAATTGAAAGCAATCTCTGGCAATTACAACCAAGGAGAGGCAGAGTTGAGAAAGACAATAGAGTTAGAATTTCCAATGGAAAACATATACCACTGAATATAGTTTCAGGGATGCTAATGTGAGGTATAGAAAGGGTTACTTGGCAAACAACTAGGTTAGATCAAGCACATGAGGTTTTTTTCTTTTTGTTTGTTTAATGACAGGACTTCTCAGGGTACAGAAGGTAGTACTTTCTGATTTCCTTTTGAAGGAATCCTGATTCCTGGAACTTTGAAAATGTGAGATGTTGATGCCCCTACTACGTTTTTGCACTCATTCAGGGACCACCCCTGGGACCAGAATGAAACCCAGCCCTCTGTAGCAGTGCTTCTGGGCATGGGAGTTCCCAGAGGTGGTAACTGTGTCTCCCACCCACTGGTTCACATTCTCTCTTTTCAGGCAGGGGTCTCTAAGCCATTTTCATCGCCACACCCATCACTAAAAGGTTTTGAGCACATGCCATTCAAAATGTACATGTTTGTTTATAAGTTATATTCACCAAAACACCACGGCAAATGAGTGTTAAAGAGTGAAAGTTAAACTGTTTTGGAATGTCTTGCTAATTAATTGTGGTTTTATGCTGCCATGGGCTAATATTTGGATGTGAAAATAGTTTATGCTCAGGGTGAAGTTTATTGTTAATTTAATCCACATTTGCATTTTTGGCTCACAGTATATTTGATGAAGAAGCCTGACTTCGTCTTTGAGTTTAGAAAAGTCTTCCTTGCAGGAGTGTCAACTTTATCTTAAGATGTGAAGGATCAGGAAGAATTAGCTCACCAGGGACTAGGGACTCATGTTCTAGGGTAATGATGCCAGCCTTTTTGTCACTAGGTACTAGTTTCATGGAAGACAACTTTTCTGCCAACAGGGGAGTGTGGAGATGGTTTTGGGACGATTCAAGCACGTTGCATTTACTGTGTACTTTATTTCTGTTACTACATTCTACATTGTAATATACAATAAAATAATTATACAGCTCACCATAATGCAGAATCAGCAGGTGCCCTGAACTTGTCTTCCTTCAACTAGATGATCGCAGTGCTAGCACCACTGCCTCACATCATCATCATTAGATTCTTATAAGGAGCACACAACTAGATCCGCACATGTGCAGTTTACAATAGGGCTCGTGCTCACATGAGAATCTAATGCTGCCTCTGATGTGACAGGGAGTGGAGCTGGGGGGTGATGTGAGCCACGGGAAGCTGGGCTGCAGCTGCAAAGACAGATGAAGCTCTGTTCACTTCCCTGCTCACCTGATCATCTCCTGTTAGCACCCCTATTCTTAACAGGCCTGGGTGTTGGTGACCTTGGGGACTGCAATTCTAGGACAGGGAAACGTGGTGAAGGCTGCAAGGTGAGAGGGAGCAGGGTCAGCTCCTGGTACTGCAATAGTAACAGTGTGACTACACACCAGAGTGTGAAGGGGTGAGACACCATGGCTGGAGAGGTAGGCAGAAGCTTGGTTGTTCTGAACCTGGTTAGGGACTTTGTTTTGCTCTAAACAGGTGGATGTAACTGAAGGTTTTCTAGCAGAGGGAATAACATGGGGTTTATATGTATAGTTAAAATTCACCCTTTAAGGGTTCAGTTCAATAAGTAACAAATGTATGCCCCCATGAACACCCCCACTATCAAGAAAATAGAATATTTCCCTTATTCTCAAAAACTCCCGTGTGCCTTTTTGTGCCCCGCCCCCCCGGCCACCTGCTGCCCCAGCAGCCAGCCAGTCCTCCTCCTGTTATTGGAGATTAGTTTTGCCTATTCCAGAAGTTTATATAAGTGGAGACTTTCATGCCCGGCTTCTTTTCTTCCAGCATAGTGTCCTTGAGATGTAGCCATGTTTGGGCATATTGGTCATTAGTTCCTTTTTATTGAGCAATATTCCATTGTATGAGAATGTTAAGTTTATCCACTCATCTGTTGCTGGAAATTCTGAGTTCCCAGTTTGGGGCTGTTCAGAGTGAAGCTGAGAGCATCTCCAAGCTTTGAGTGGACATAGGTTTGCCTTTCTCTTGGGTAAATTCCTAGGAAAGGATCCACTGAATTGTGTAATAACTACATGTTTAACCAAACTTTCTCAGAGTGGTTATGAGATGAATTTAGAACTTTGACTCCTTGGGCAGGTCTGTGGTGCTTTACCCGCAGTTAACTCTCATTTCGTGTGTTCCTTTTTAGGGCAGTGATCTGGCCATCTTCTGTGCTATTAATGTGTGCTATTAACGTCCTTTTCCCTGCAGTGGCGGCATCTCCATCAAGGCTTCTGCAAACATGGACCTCATGAGGGCGGACATGGGAGGAGCTGCAGCTATCTGTTCAGCAATAGTGTCTGCGGCAAAGCTTAATTTGCCCATTAATGTCGTAGGTAAGTGGCATGAGGGAACGGCTTGGAGAGCTTCTGGAATCCAGCGGACGTGGCTTCCTCTAATCTGAAAAGGTCACGAGACTGTTTTTAAAGTTTTTCGGGAAGTGGAAGCTTTTTAGCTCAGATGAGTATTTTACTGTCTTGAGCTAACTAAGTTAAGTGGGTTTTACAACCCCTGGGCTGTAACGAGATTGATTTGTTTGACTTCTGCAAAAAGTGGCTGGCAGTTAAGAGCACGCGATGTTGAGGTTGTGGTTCACTCCAGTAAAAAGTGCTCAGCCGGTGGAGGGGAAGGACACTGCTGGCTCATGTACTGATTGCCTCATAGAATTGTGGCCCATACAGCGAATGGTACCGAACACTGACAAGAAAGGGCCTGGGACAGAGAAAGTGCTGAGTGCGTGGCAGTTCTTAAGTGTTGTAAGATGCAGACACGGTGCGGGGCTTCGTAGCCTTGCTCATACCACGCATAGGGGAGAGGGCAATGGGAGAGACTTAGGTTAAATGACAAGCCCAATGTCATAGCCACTGCACAGGAAGATAGAATTAGAACCCAGGTCCATCTGACCTGCCACCTTTTTAATGTCATAATCCTTTTTTCCTGAACTAATTTGAAAGTCAGTTGCAGACATTATGAAATGCCTCCTAAACAAACACACTTTGTAGGTAACAATACCACTATCCTTTCTCAGGATTACTATAATATCCCACTCAAATATCCCAATGTGTAAAAAAAGTGTCCATGTCATTTGTTTACACTTAGTTTTTAAATCCAGGAGCTAACAAGCTGTAAGCTGCAGTGCCTCTTTTGATTTCTTCAATCTAGAACTCCGTTCCTGCCTTTTTTTCTTCCATGACATGGGCAGTTTTGAAGAGTCTAGGCTTGTGTCGTCATGTCCAACAATTCGGATTTATGCAATTATTTCTTGATGAGAATCAAGTTAGACTTCTTTGGGAGAATACTGCAAGGGTAATGGGTACTTCTTGATGTCAGTTGTGTCATTGGTGATGCTACATTTGGTCACTTGGCTAAGGGGGCATCTGTGTCTGGCTTGCTTCTGAGAGCTCACTGGTGGTCCCCTGTTCAATGGGTGGCGTGTTTGGACCCAGCACATTCAGTGTTATTTCATATGTTCTGTCCAATAGGTTTGGCTCCTCTTTGTGAAAATATGCCCAGTGGCAGGGCCAACAAGCCTGGGGATGTCGTCAGAGCCAGGAATGGGAAGACCATACAGGTTTGTAAGTGGAAGACACAGCATTGCCCTTTGGCAGTGCCTCATGACATCCCATGGTGGCCCCTAACCACAGCTTCAGTGGGTGCAGAGCCCTGGCACCATGTAAGGGAGACTGGAGTCTTTGGTGCTGAGTAGCTTTTCTTGCAGAGTCAAAAGTCTTTCTGGGAGTTTTATTTTTTTTTAGACAGTCTTACTCTGTCGCCCTGGGTAGAGTGCAGTGACATCATCATAGCCAACAGCAGTCTCATCTCCTGAGCTCAAGACAATCATCCTCTTGCCTCAGTCTTCTGAGTAGCTGAGACTACAGGTTCTTGCCACTATGCCTGGCTAATTTTCTTTTATTAGAGCTGGGGGTCTTGCTCTTGGCTTAGGCTGGTCTCAAACTCCTGAGCTCCAGCAGTCCATCCACCTCAACCTCCAAGAGTGCTGAGATTACAGGCATGAGCCACTGTGCCCGATCTCTTTCTGGGACCTTTGAGTATGTTTACCCTGCCTTCTTGTTCTTCTTACTTTGTGTGCTGCCCACACAAATTACCATGAATTTGTAGCCACATGCAGAGTATGGCACAGCTTTTCTGGGTTTATGTGGGCTGTAACTTTTTTCCATTTTAGGTGTTCAGGTGGAAAACACCATCCTGCATCATGGGCTCTGCACTCTTGGGTGTGTGGCAACAGGCTCTCAGGGTGGCCCATGCACATGTGTGTACATGCACTGGGCCTTGTTAAAATCAGAGACTACAGTTAGAAAGGGTCGCTGAGGCTGCAAGAGTTCTTATAGTTTTCTTAAGTTCCTTACTTAGCCTGTTTGTTTTCAGAAATCTTTATGTTTTCCCCCTTTTTGCTATATACTTATTGGTAAAATGCATATTTCATCTTCCATAGTCATCGGCCTTAGGTCATCATCTCTGTATAGAGATCATTAAATTATATTTGCTCTCCAGATTAGCTATGTCCCTGTTCCTGCTGAAGTGTAAGTATGTAACTGGTTGATAAATGTCACAGTAGCCTTTCCCCCTTTCCAGTCGGGCACTGTTGTGAGTGTTCACTTGTAACATTCTCTTACCTCTTCTGGTTTTGATTCTCTTTGTAGGTCGATAACACTGATGCAGAGGGGAGGCTCATCCTGGCTGATGCGCTCTGTTATGCACACACCTTTAACCCCAAGGTCATCATCAACGCCGCCACTTTAACAGGTCAGGCCAGGCGCTTGCCCTGTGTTTGTTGGGTAGAGTGCACACTCAATGTTCATGGCATTATTTGGCTAAAATTGGGCTTGCTCCATTGGCATGCAAACATCTTTTCCTAAGGGAATTGTTCTGCAGCTGTAAAAGACAGTCTCTGCTGTCCTGGGTAAAATGCTGTGCCATCATAGTGCACAGCAACATCAAATCTTGGGCTCAAGTGATCCTCTTGTCTCAGCCTCCTGAGTAGCTAGGAACTACAAACACCCATCACGATGCCCAGCTAGTTTTTCTATTTTTTTTTTTTTTTTAATAGACAGAGTCTCACTTTATTGTCCTTGGTAGAGTGCCATGGCGTCACAGCTTACAGCAACCTCTAACTCCTGGACTTAGGCTATTCTCTTGCCTCAGCCTCCAGAGTAGCTTGGACTACAGGCACCCGCCAGAACGCCCAGCTATATTTTCGTTGCAGTTTGGCTGGGGCCAGGTTCGAACCTGCCACCCTCGGTAGATGGGGCCAGCATCCTACCCACTGAGCCACAGGTGCCACCCTAGTTTTTCTATTTTTAGTAGAGACAGGGTCGTCTTCTTGCTCAAGCTGGTCTCCAACTCCTGAGCTCAGGTGATCCACCCTTCTTGGCCTCCTAGAGTGTTAGGGTTATAGGCGTGAGCTACTGTGCCTGACCTATAAAGATGTTTTGAATATTAGGTTTGTTGTTTTAAAATATTCCAGGATGAACCTTGTAAAAAAGAAAACGGGTTGGTCATCTCTAGAGTGATATCTAAAAACGATATTGAGAGGTGTTTTCGGTTATGATTACCTACCATTTGATCTAAATCTGAAAACATTAGTGATAAATCCCTAAATCAATAGCTTTAAAACAATTGTGATTTTAGATGTCCACTGAGTTTTTAGAATTTTTATACTTGATGTTTTATAAAGAAATGAAAACATTTTGGGAGAAAGAGCAAGACTTGTTTAGCAGAAGTAGAGTGGTATAAAGTATGCCCTTCAAGGCCAAGTTCAGGTGTTAGTCCCCGTGAGTCGTGGGCAAGTTCCTTGGGCCCCTTAGCATTAGTCTGCCTTGAAGAATTGTGAAGACTGGAGGGAGTCTTTCCACAGCCTCTTTAATACACACCCTGGCATGACATTTGATGTCTTTAGCCCTAGAGGACGAGAAATATACCTAAGGGATAGACAAATAGAGGTTGCCTTGTTACAGAATCCCAGTGTCATAATGTCTCATGTAGAAGTTCACTACCTAGGAATTGATTCTATCTCAGCCTCTTTTAAAATTAAAATCCCAATCATTTTTCATCCTTCGATTTGAACCTCTCTCCCTGGTCACATGAGCCTGACTTCAGCAGAAATCAGTTCATGTTCCCTTTCATACACAGAAATAGTTGTTCACAGATTTATTGCTAAGAGTCCTTTTTTAGAGCTGGCATTATAGTATTTTCATGGTTTTTGATTTCCCTGTTTGGTTTAGCAAACACTTAAAAGTGAAAGGCAGAGGATGGTGGCAGGGCCAGTGAGGTAGGTGGGGGGCTCACCATTCTGTAAGTGAGGAGACACAGGATAAATACATAAAAGTTCACAACTTAAAAATAATTTTCATAGTTGCCACTTGGGAAATACATTTTCCTAGACACTTAATATCAGAACCCCATCTCCATTTTTTTCCTAGTCTGAGGGTTTAAGGTGAGAAAGTTGGCTCCAGGTAACTCAAAGTGACCTGATATGCCCCTGGCTGAAGGATATTTTCTTTTTTTTTTTTATTCACCACTATACTAACAAGGACTGGCTGAAGGATATTGAAAGTTCACTTCACTTTCCTGTGTACTTAGTCTTTTCAGAGTTCCAGAAGCTAGGGTTCCCAGGGGCGAATAGGTGGGGGGCCATGACTCATGCCTGTAATTTCAGCACTTTTGGAGGTCAAGGCAGGAGGATGGCTTCAAGACCAGCCTGGGTAGCATACAGCAAGATCTTGTCTCCACAAAAAATGTAAACATTGGACAGGCATGGTGGTGGGCACCTTTAGTCCTAGGTACTTCAGAGGTTGAACCAGGAGGATCACTTGTGCTCAGGAGTTTGAGGTCACAGCGAGCTATGATGATGCCACTGCATTCCAACCTGGGTAACAAAGCATGACTATGTCTCTTAAAACAAACAAAAAATACTAAACATCAAAACAAAAAAAGGGGGAGAATAAGAACCAATTTCCGATTTTTAATTCTTGATGGGAAGAAGTACAGTCTTTAGCGATAGAAGATCTGATTTTAGAACTTGTCCTCCTAATAGCATGTGACTTTGGACTAGGCTTCAGTTGTCTCATCTGGCATAATAGCCATCTCATTGACAGGTGGGGTTTATGTGAAGATTAAGTAAGATGACACAGGTTAATGTATCTGGCCCAGGTATGTCATAGACTGGCCCTTAAAAGTTAGGTCCGTACCTAGAAGATAGGAGCGGTGACATGTTCAGGGGTAGCCATCCAGCCACAGGGCCTCTCCTCATTTTCTTAACACACATAGTTGAGGATTGAATGTGCAGACAGCCTCACTTTCCTTGGAGCTTTGATGTTTCTTCCAGAGCAATTCTGGTAACATCGGTCAGTAAGCCCTTCAGTGTAGGGCTCCAAGTGTGCCTTGTAAGTAAAATGGTAAGAATGCCCTTGCCATTATTAATTCTGAAGTTGGTGGTGGCCTTAGTTCTGGAATTGTAAAAAAAAAAAATTATTTTAGTATATAATGAGATCATCTTTAAAGCCATGATTCCAGTTGGCTCACACTGGGTATTTGTGTCTGTTATTTTCTGTTCATTTATGAGAAGAGATGACATTCCTGTTTCAGGTTAGTATTCAGAATTTTTTTT
The DNA here is from genome assembly GCA_963574355.1 of Loris lydekkerianus. Lineage (NCBI taxonomy): Eukaryota > Metazoa > Chordata > Mammalia > Primates > Lorisidae > Loris > Loris lydekkerianus. Next base: position 7,671 of record CAUYPK010116243.1, on the reverse strand, counting down.
TTTTAGCCAGAAACTTAAAACTTGATACAAACTCTTACAGAGTTGATGAAAATACTTTGAGGACAAGGGAGTATGTAGAAAAGCCACTAAATTGAAAAGTAAAATGTTAACGAGTGTGTATACAATTGTCCCCTGGTACCCAGAAGGATTGGTTCCAGGACCTCCTGCAGATACTAGATCAACAGACGCTTCTGTCATTTATATAACAGGGTGTAGTCTTTGCACATAACCTACCGACATCCTCCCATACACTTTAAATCATTTCTAGATTAATTACTGACAATATCTAATACAACGTAAGTGGTATACAAATAGTTGTTATACCACAATGTTTAGGGAATAAAGACAAAGGAAAAACGTCTGCATACACATGGTCAGTACAGACACAGTCATCCATCTGTTTTTTTCTTTCGAAGACTTTCGATCCACGGTTGTTGCATCCACAGATGTAGAATCTATGGACATAGAGGGTCAACTATATGTAGTAAGAGCGCAAGTTTCCATTTTCCTTGAGTGAGATGCTAACGAGCAGGTTTGTGCAGAGCCACAGTTCAGGAATGAGGAGTAGCCAGCACATACTCTGAATTACAGGGAGCAAAGGCCACCTTGTGAGGATTACAGAACGTCCCTTGACTTTGGGGCTGTCTCCTCTGACATCCGTATACGTATTTTAGCCCCGGTGGTACTGGATTGTCCCAGTAGCAATGGGCAGTAAGTTTTGCCTTTTCCTTTCAGTAAGTATTTACTGAGAAATCCCTTAGGCCAGGCAGGGTGTAAGGCCCAGCAGAGAGACTGCAGTTCACCCAACGGCTTGTGTCTTGCAGGTGCCATGGACATAGCTTTGGGTTCAGGTGCCACTGGAGTCTTTACCAATTCATCCTGGCTCTGGAACAAACTATTTGAGGTAGGAATAATATATGTGGATCTCTATTATGGAGATGATGAATAGATTATTATGGTCTTAAAACAGTAGATTTCTTCAACCCCTGTGTTAAAGTGATTCTTAATGCTTTTAGTTTGCCTTTGAATTAAAAATGAACCATAGCAATAAACTTGATCAAACAGCTTCGGGTTTTCTGTAAATGCTCCTAAAGTATGGCTGTGCTACAATCTTGCTCTCCCCAGTAGCCTCAGAATGATGTGAGAGTAAGTCACAAATTAACATGGCCATGGCTTGTAATCTCTGTGGTAGAAAAAGTCATGAGGACAGCTCTGTGGAGAAGAAGCACCCTTTTAATGACCATGTGTTGTGAGTCACATACATGAGCCATATAAGGAGATGAGGACATCTTCTGAAGCCTCAGTCCATGACCTTTCCCAGCAGTGGTCTCCCATCCTGTCACATCCACACACGCTCACTCACCGATACCAGCTTTCACCTCCCTGCATCACTGTTAGCCCCACTCACCCTGTCTTGAGATAGCTTGTGACTCTGGGCCTCTTGGTGACGCTCAGCTCTTGGTGTCTGTGCTACTCTTCTCTCCGGGCTCCCTTCTCCTGACTGTCCTGTCCCTCTCCTTCACAGGCTGTTCCCTTTTTCCACCCTGTTGGCTCACACATGGTCGTTGGCCGCAGGCTCTCAGAGTCTGCAGTTCTCCTGGGCAGCCCCCGCCCCATGTGTCCAGCAGGCTGCTCACATTCATGTGCTCTTTCACTAACTCATTAAGGGAGGCTTTTTATGTGCCAGTGGAGAACAGACACTGCAGGACACTGGGATCCTTTAGACATCCTAGAGGTTGGTTTAAGATCGTGAACTTACTTTCACCCCCAACTGCTTCCCCTCTGCATCTGTATTGCCATTGTGGAGCCCTCGACCTCTGCAATACCCAGCTCGGTCATCCCCTCCCAGGCCAGATACCTCTCTTCTGGGGCCTCTCACATACCCAGCATCCCTGTCTATCATGGCACTCACAACATTTAAGATTATTAGAAAAATGAAAGTTATATGCACATTTAAGTTGACAATCAGCAGCCTTTATCTGTTTTCCTGAGAAACTTCAACTCTTGGTTAATTCATCTGGTATTTATTTATATCCTAAAATAACAGCTTATAATTGCTACTGCTTGATTTTTCACTTTCTGGGTCTTAACTTTTCCACAGTAAGGTAAGTCTGTCAATGTATATGTTTCTCATCAGCCTTTGCTGGCTCAGATACTAACACTTGAACACACCTGAGCTGGCATTATATTGCCTTGGTGTGTTGTTCCATTGATGTTCAGTAAATGAAAAAGGAATGGACAGTAAATGAGGAATGAGTGAATGAGGTCACCTTGTTTCAAGATCTGCTCATCAGAGAAGCAGATTGAGACCTGTGTTTCTCAGCGCACCGAGGTGACCAGGCTCACAAATGCCATCCTTTCACCCTAATCAAACCCACAAAGCCTGTAATTTAAGTTTGATGATTTTAGTTAAGGCCTTGCAGGTTTGGAGAATTGTATCACAGCATTCCTGTTTCTTTTATAAGTCTTAAATAAATCTTCTAATGAATTGACATGATTCTGGAACCTGTTTCATGGTTTCATGTTGTAGAGTAACAGGTTATAAAAACTTCATGCACTCAGCATGTCAATGCCATGAATTTCTCATAACCTGCTTCATGGAGTCTTACAACTACTGTACTATTTCTTCTTCAGGCCAGTATTGAAACAGGGGACCGTGTCTGGAGGATGCCTCTTTTTGAACATTATACAAAACAGGTGGTAGATTGCCAACTTGCTGACGTTAATAACATTGGGAAATATCGGTATGTACAATAAGCTGAATGTACATTTCTACAATCGTAGTTGGTTGCCAAAATGACCATTTTCAATTTTATCTCCTTTACAAAAGTTTCCTTTTCATGTAGTGCTTGTAAGCTATTGATATCTTAAATTTTTAATGCATTTCTCCAATTGGTTCTCTAAATGTTGTATGTTTTTCCTATCTACAGGTCATTTTAAACAAATAATAAGGAAAAGAGATAAGGGATTTTTTTTTACCATAATCTATAATTTCTCTTACTGCTTAAAGCTATATCTAAAAATAGATATGCTGAAAGTGGTTTGTGGATTAACAACTTTTTCTTGTTGTTTTGCCAGTGTTGCTCTGTTGCCCAGTCTGGAGCGCAGTGGTGCAGTCTAGCTCACTATAACCTGCAATTCCTGGGCTCAGGGGCTCCTCCTTTCTCACCCTCCCAAGTAGCAGGGACTTCAGGCTCACCACAATGCCCAGCTAATTTTTTCTATTTTTAGTAGAGACAAGCTCTTGCTCTTGGTCAGGCAGTTCTCAAACTCCTGACTTCACATGATCCTTTTTTCCTCAGCCTCCCAGAGTGCTAGGATTATAGGCGTGAACTATGGTGCCCAGCCTGGGTTAACTTAATAGGTCCTGTAAGCTTGACCCTTATTCTCTGTTCAAAGAATCTACTTAGCAAAAGCATAAAATCTTGATCAAATTTTTAATGCACATTTACATGGAGCTAAATAATGCTTTTTGTCTTTCTCGCCAGCTCTGCAGGAGCATGCACAGCGGCAGCATTCCTGAAAGAGTTTGTGACTCATCCTAGGTGGGCACATTTAGACATAGCAGGTGTGATGACCAACAAAGATGAGGTTCCCTATCTACGGAAAGGCATGACCGGGAGGCCCACAAGGACCCTGATAGAGTTTTTGCTGCGTTTCAGCCAAGACAATGCTTAGTTCAGATGCTCAGCCATTTCTTCATTCTCTCTTGAGTTGGACAGTTGAGCGTTAAAAAGATTTTTGAATGAATGGATGAAAATCTTGGAAACAAAGGATAATATTTAAAAATGTAGAATTTCAATAAAATTTGTATGCCTTGGTTTGTTTTTGTTTTATGCAAAGATTGCCTTGGTTGGCAAGGATTTTTAAGATATTCTATCAGTGATGATTAAATTTTATAAAACTTCCTAATCACTTCTCAGAGTTTTTAATTGAGAAGCAAAATTGTTATTTCAGATTTGTGATGCTAGTAATGTGAGCAAACTAGAAGTTACTATGCAGTTGTCAGAAATAAATAAATCCAACTTTCTTTGCTCTCTGGTGTGGCTCTGATATTTACTTATATGCTACTACAAACTCAGTAACTTTACTATAACATAACTTGTCTCTTGGCAGTTACATGTGATAAAGGTATTGTCTCACTGCTAACCATCCCTTTCAAGCACTCCATTATTGAGCTTATCAGTTTGTGCAACAGTGGCCTCCACTTTTGGAAACAATGATTTCCAAACTAAATCCGTCATGAAGTAATTGTACAATATAAACTAAAACAACTGGAGACTTAACTATCTGCGATCGTAAGTGTTTTCCGGCATTAAATTATTGAATCCTCACACCAACCCAAGGAGGCAAATACTGTTATTACCCCCACGCTACACAGGAGGAAAATGGGGCACAAGAGAGATTTGTGCTGGCAATTATCACGGAGCTAGTAAATTGGCAGTGCAGAGTTCAACCCAGCTGGTCTGGAGAGTGGGTGTGCTGCACTGGTACCTGTAATATTCTGAGTTCAGTGACTTGAATGGGTGTGTAATTTATTTGCAATACTGTAGTAAAAAAACAAGACCATAAAAGGGACTGCTAATAATTAATAGGTAAACTGCTAATACTGACTCACCTAGGACTACAACCAATTAACAGAATTCTTTGTTTGTGCAGACTTAGAACAAAGCTCTCTAACTTTTATATCGCATCAAATTATCCATGAATAGCGTCTACGCCCTTTTTTTTTTAGCGACAAAGTCTCACTTTGTCACCCTTGTCACAGCAACCTCCAACTTGTGGGCTTAGGCGATTCTCTTGGCTCAGCCTCCCAAGTAGCTGGGAATACAGGCGCCCACCACAACGCCCGGCTATTTTTTTGTTGCAGTTTGGTCGGGGCGGGTTTGAACCCACCACCCGCGGTATATGGGGCCGGCGCCCTACTCACTGAGCCATAGGTGCCACCTACCCTTTTTCTTTTAACTTTGAAAACATTTGGAAAGAAAAACTTTTTTGAAGTTAAATTTACCATTTTAAAAATTTGACATGTAAGAGATCATTGTATAACTAAACTGGGTTATAGAGGGAGTGGAAATGGGCGTGCGTATTCACAATAGTTACTAGAATTCAAGAAAAATCTGGCGAGAGTAGGAAGTAACACAGGTTCCCAGTGGCATCCATATTCAGAAACTCTTAAATCAAGAAAGATGGCATCAAGGGTTGGAACTACTGAGGGATGAAGGAACTAAACATTTCTTCTGGGTGATTCAGAAGGCTCAGCAGAGCTTTGATAGGCAGCTTTCTGTCAAATGCTTTTTATGGGTAAAAGAACAATAGAACTTTTGTGTTTACTTACGTGTGGAATACAAAAGGCAGCACAGGCCCTGGTTTCATGTGCTTCTGTATTCCGGAGATGAAATTTAATAGCTGTCCTTGCACGTGAACTTCACGAACGCTCTGCTGAGTCTCAAAAACACACTGTGCTACCGATGGCTATCCACTAGGACTCGTAATGACTTAGAACACAATAATTGTAAAAGGTAAAAGGTGACAAAAGTAGAGAATACTAGGTCAAGGGCTCCAAATTTTACATTACCACCGTGGCATCAAGGCTTCTTCACAGTCCCAGGGAGCTGCCAGTCATAAGAGGAGCCTCCATAATGTTAGTCATTTTCAATACTTGTTTCCCACTTGTCTTGTTCCCGCTGTAGTATTTGGTACATGACAAGAGCTCAATAAACGTCTGCTCCAAGGCTGGTGGGTTCGAACCCGTCCCCAGCCTGCTAAACAATAACAAAAAAAGCCGGGCGTTGTGGCGGGCGCCTGTAGTCCCAGCTACTAGTTAGGCTGAGGCAAGAGAATCGCTTGAACCCTAGAGTTTGAGGTTGCTGTTAGCTATGACGCCACAGCACTCAACCGAGGGTGACAAAGTGACAGTGTCTCAATAAAAAAAAAGAAAAATCAATGTCTGTGGAGTGAACGGGCATTCCCCTCCTTTTCACCAATGGAAAACTGCGCCAGAGAAAGCGAATCGCCCAAAGTCACTCCTTGCGTTTTAAGGCAGGGCAGCGACTAGCGCGGAGGGCTCTTAAACTGCTCTGCACCCACTTGTTCCAAATCCTACGCCTTCACTTCTCCAGCTAAGAAAAATAAAAGGGACAGCTACGCGACATCTGTGCCGCGAGCCACCAAGAGAACCCAGAACCGGCTTCTCCAACGCCAAACAACCGCCCCAGAGGGCGGGGTACTGCCACGTGACCACAACCGCCGTAAGTGTCACGTGACACGCGACCACGCTGTGGCGCACGCGCAGTAAGCTTCTCCCCCTTGTTAACGGACAATGGCAGCTTCGCTAGGCGGCATGTTCTCTGGGCAGCCACCGGGTCCTCCACCACCCCAGCCGGGACTCCCAGGCCAGGCTTCACTTCTTCAGGCAGCGCCAGGCGCTACGAGACCTTCTAACAGTACTTTGGTGGACGAGTTGGAGTCATCTTTCGAGGTAAAGTGAGACGTGGTAATCTTGTGGCCGGCCCGTCCTCATCCCAGAAACGAATACTGCGCGTGCACGCGCTGACTGCGGCAGCGATCCCCGCAGCCAGCTTACACATGGGGAAGCTGAGGCTCAGAGCAGGAGTCGCTTGTTTTAGGGTCCCCGTAGTCGATGTTGCACACAGGTGTGCTGGCGCAGGATCGTAAACTCGACATCTTTGGAGACACGTGGAAATGAAGTTTTCTTTCTCCCCCCAGCTTGGGGTACAGTCCCCTCATTGAATGACTTGAAGAGAAGTTACGTTTTTATTCTGAAGTAAGATTTTTGATGTGTTAATGACATTTGTTCTTTATATGTGTTGATCACACAGGCTTGTTTTGCTTCTCTGGTGAGTCAGGACTATGTCAATGGCACTGATCAGGAAGAAATTCGAACTGGTAAGCTCTCTTTCTTTGTAGACAATGTTCTTGGCTTCAGCAAGATTCCGCATTGCTGATTTTGCACTTAATATGTTTCAGTCCTACTTATATACTAAGAGAACTTTTCCCAAGAATAAATGTGTGCACATAGTCTGTATAAATTGCTGGGGTTTTGTTTAGTTTATTAATTGGCAATCGTATGTTACTCTTGAACCATTAATGAGCATTTCATGATGGTACTAGGTAAAGAAGACTTAATAGTATGTACTGCTTTAAAAAAAGATTATATTTTAAAATAGCTATTATCATCTGTGCTTCCCTCTCATACCCCAAGTTTATCAACTACAGGTAGCCAGAGCTTCTGATTTCTTTGTACTATGTTTTTTTTTTGTTGTTTTGGGGTTTTTTTGTTTTTTAATTATAGATAAAAATATGCACCATAGATGTGGCCCGACCCATTACCCTTCCTCCACCCAAACCTCCCCCTTTCCCCATAGTCTTGTGGTATAGTTGGGTTATAGCCTTCATGTGAAAGCTATAGTTTAGCTTCATTGTAGGGCTGAGTACATTGGATACTTTTTCTTCCATTCCTGGGATACTTTGCTATGGAGAACATGTTCCAGCTGTAAACATGTAAACATGAAAGAGGTAAAGTCTCCATCTTTCTTTAAGGCTGCATAGTATTCCATGGTATACATGTACCACAATTTGCTAGTCCATTCGTGGGTTGATGGGCACTTAGGCTTCTTCCATGACTTAGCAATTACGAATTGGCCTGCA
>CAUYPK010116242.1:0-58562 GCA_963574355.1 Loris lydekkerianus | reverse complement strand
TCCAAATGGTAAGTAACCTCTCTTGGCAACTACGGCCAGAGACATTGAGTGGAGCTTTTTTTTTTTTTTTTTTTTTTTAATGTTGGGGTGGGGCAATTTTTTTTTTTTTTTTGACCGGTTACAAAGTTTTTGCCGGGACCCTGTTTTCCAAGTTATTTGGGGGGTTTTTTCCCTGCTCAGGCGGGAAAAAACTTTATAATCGTTATAAAAAAAAAAAAAAATGCTCCACCCCAAGAATAAAAAAAAAAAAAAAAAAAAAAAGCTCCACTCAATGTCTCTGGCCGTAGTTGCCAAGAGAGGTTACTTACCATTTGGAACGAGGAGGAGGCTCTTCACAATGCTTCTGAGGGGGCCAAGACTGATCTGATTTGTGGTGGCAAATTCAGAGAGCTGAGCCAGAAACCTTTCTACCTGCCGAGAGGGAACAGCACAGACCAGCCTTCACTTTGTAAGCATCTCAGGACCACAGACTCATGCTACAGAACTCTCATCATGAAATGCTTTACCTCTTTTGGCTCAGTTAGAAAGTGGAAAAGTACTTCTGTCAGAGCTGAGAACTGCTGTTAAGAAAATAACACAGAATATCAGTAAAATATCTACTCCTGGGTCAGTGTGCCACATCCCACCCCAGTGCAGACCCTTGAGAGAAAATAGCAATAGACAGGTATTGGCATGTGCCGACCATCTGAAAATTACAATGTTCACAATACTCATCCCCAGTATCAATATATCTGTGTTACTACTCTAAGTATGTGTGTATATATATGTGTATATATATATATATATACGTATATGTGTATATATATACGTATATGTGTATATATATATACGTATATGTGTGTGTATATATATACACATATATATACATCTTTTTTTTTTTTTTGAGACAGAGCCTCAAGCTGTCACCCTGGGTAGAGTACTATAGCATCACAGCTCACAGCAACCTCCAACTCCTGGGCTGAAGCGATTTTCTTGCCTTATCCTCCCAAGTAGCTGGGACTACAGGCATCCGCCACAACGCCTGGCTATTTTTTGGCTGTAATTGTCATTGTTGTTTGGCATTCCTGGGCTGGATTCGAACCCACAATCTCTGGTGTATGTGGCTGGCACTTTAGCTGCTTGAGCTACAGGCGCCTAGCCTATATATATATATATATATTTTTTTTTTTTTTTTTACAGAGTCTGATTCTGTCATTCTGGGTTGAGTTCCGTGGTGTCATAGCTCACTGTAACCTCAAACTCTTGGGCTTAAGCAATCCTCTTGCCTCTGCTTCTGAATAGCTGGGACTACAGGTACCACTACAATGCCCAGCTGGTTTTTCTATTTTTAGTAGAGATGGGGTCTCCCTCTTGCTTAATCTGGTCTCGAGCTCCTGACCCCAATCAATTCACCTGCCTCGGCCTCCCAGAGTGCTAGGACTACAAGTGTGAGCTACTAGGTACCCAGGCCTGTGTGACTATATTGCCTGAAACACACAAATATTTTATTAGGATAGTTGGGAGACATACATTGTGAGATTGTGAGCATATCCAAGCAGATACACACATATATCTCTACGATATAAATACACACACACACAGAAAAAAGGTCTGAAAGAGGAAATCAACAGAACATTCAGAGAAGTTACTTCTGTCTGGTGAAACTGTGGACGATTTTTATTTTCTTCTATTTTACATATCCATATATTCTGGTTCACCAACCTCCCGTGCTCGCAATAAAAATTATGCTACTTGTATTATAAAAAAAATGTTGTTTTTTTTTTTTTTTGAGACAGAGTCTCACTATGTTGCACTTGGTAGAGTGCCGTGGCATCACAGCTCATAGCAACCTCAAACTCTTGGGCTTACACAATTCTGTTGCCTCAGACTCCACTATGCCCGGCTATTTTTTTGTTGCAGTTGTCGTTGTTGTTTAGCAGTCCCAGGCCAGGTTTGAACCTACCTGCCTTGGTGTATGTGGCTGGCATCCTAACCACTGAGCTATGGGCACTGAGCCTATATATATATTTTTTTTTTTTGGTAGAGACAGAGTCTCACTTTATCACCCTCAGTAGAGTGCCATGGCGTCACACAGCAACCTCCAACTCCTGGGCTTAGGCAATTCTCTTGCCTTGGCCTCCTAATTAGCTGGGACTACAGGCACCCACAACACCCAGCTATTTTTTTGTTGCAATTTGGCCAGGGCTGGGTTTGAACCTGCAGCCCTCTGTATATGGGGCCAGCACCCTATCCACTGAGCTACAGGCACCCCCCACCCTTTTTTTTTGAGACAGAATCTCATTTGGTCACTCTGGGGTTGAATGTTATGGCATCATAGCTCACAGCAACCTCAAACTCTTGAGGTCAAGCAATCCTCTTGCCTCAGCCTCTTGAATATCTAGCCACAACACCCGGCTAGTTTCTCTATTATTATTATTTTTTGAGATGGAGCCTCAAGCTGTTACCCTGGGTAGAGCGCTGTGGCATCACAGGTTACAGCAACCTCAAACTCTCAAGCGATTCTCCTGCCTCTGCCTCCCAAGTAGGTGGGACTATAAGCGCCGACCACAATGCCACACTATTTTTTGGTTGCAGCCGTCATTGTTGTTTGGTGGGCCCGGGCTGGATTCAAACCTGCCAGCTCAGGTGTATGTGGCTGGCGCCTTAGACGCTTGAGCCACAGGAATGGAGCCCAGTTTCTCCATTTTTAGTAGAGACAGGGGTCTTGCTTTACTTAGGCTGGCCTCAAACTCCTGAGCTCAGGCAATCTACCCACCTTGGTCTCTCAAAGTGCTAGGATTACAGGTGTGAGACACCACACCCAGGCAAAAAAATAGTAAATATGAAGACTTTCTGAGCGGCACCTGTGGCTCAGTGAGTAGGGTGTCGGCCCCATAAACCGAGGGTGGCTGGTTCAAACCTGGCCCCGGCCAAACTGCAACAAAAAATAGCTGGGCATTGTGGCGGGCGCCTGTAATCCCAGCTACTCGGGAGGCTGAGGCAAGAGAATCGCCTAAGCCCAAGAGCTGGAGGTTGCTGTAAGCTGTGACTCCACATCACTTTACCGAGGGCAACAAAGTGAGACCCTGTCTCTAAAAAAAAGCCTGTATTATACTCTATATTAGAACAGGCTCTTATTATTTTCTATGTCCTTTCCTTTCTTCCTTCCTTCTTTTCTTTCTGTTTTTGAGACAGAAGCCCTAACTCACAATGTGACAGTATTTGGAGACAGTGCCAAGTAGGTGATAAAGGGTAAACGAGGTCATAAGAGTCGGGCCCCACAGGGCTGAGGCCTCTATAAGATGACACAGGCCAGGCACAGTGGCTCATGCCTGTAATCCTAGCACTCTGGGAGGCTGAGGCGGGTGGACAGCTTGAGCTCACAAGTTTGAGACCAGCCTGAGCAAAAGCGAGACCCTGTCTCTAGTAAAAATAGAAAAACTGAGGCAAGAAGATGGCTTGAGCCCATGAATTGGCGGTTGCTGTGAGCTGTGATGCCACGGCACTCTACCTAGGGTGACAGCTTGAGGCTCTGTCTCAAAAAAAAAAAAAAAAGAAGAAGATGATGATGAAACAAAGAAATTTGTAAGAAATAAAGTCTGAGCCCACCGTGGTGGCTCATGTCCGTAATCCTAGCATTCTGGGAGGCTCAGGTGGGTAGACAGCTTGAGCTCACGAGTTCGAGACTAGCCTGAGCAAAAGTGAGACCCTGTCTCTACTAAAAATAGAAGTAACTGAGGCAAGAGGCTCATTTGAGCTCAAGAGTTGGAGGTTGCTGTGAGCTATGACATCATGGCATTCTACCCATGGCAACAGCTTGAGACTCTCTCTCAAAAAGAAAAAAAAAAAAAGAGAGAGCCTTGTGCCTCAGTTTTTCTATGTTTAGTAGAGATGGGGTCTTGCTGTTGCTCAGGCTGGTCTTGAACTCCTGAGCTCAAGCAATCCTTCTGCTTCTACCTCCCAGAGAGCTAGGATTATAGGTGTGAGCCATCATATCTAGCCTCCCAAATGGTTTTTGAGTTTTCCTTTATTTGTTTAATTTTGGCTGGGCACCCATAGCTCAGTGGTTAGGGCACTGGCCACATGCTCTGGGACTGGTGGATTCGAACCTGGCCTGGGCCTGGTAAACAAAAAAAATAGCTAGGTATTTGGAGGGCGCCTGTAGTTCCAGTTACTAGGGAGGCTGAGGCAAGAGAATCGCTTGAGCCCAAGAGTTGGAGATTGCTATGAGCTATGACACCATGGTACTCTACCAAGGGCGACAATGTAAGACTCTGTCTCAATAAGAAAAATAAATAAAAATTTAATTTTTTCCTTTCCTGCAGATCTGTAGAACTGTCAGGTATCTAGCCAAGTGTATTTCCTATGCCATCTTGGGCCTTCTAAAACACTCAGCAGCTGAAAAGACCTCTAATTGCTTTTTCATTTCCAGGCCTCCGCCTAGCATTCTGATACAATTCTAACTTCTTTGTCCAGTCTCACCCCTGCCCCACTCTAGCTAATCTGGTCTGTTGGCTGTTACTGCCCCTCAACCCTATCTCTACTTTTCCAAACCCTCCTTATCGTTCAAAGCCCTGCTGAAGATACCATGGCACTCCCAATAATAATGCTAGCTACTGGGGAGGCTGAGGATAATACAAGTATAGTTCAGCCTGGGCAACAGCGTGAGACCCTATCTCCAAAGAAAGAAAGGTTTTGAAACCTTGCCTGAGGGTACCTAGAGTTTTCAACCCTGATAAGGAACACAAACTTGTTTTAGCAGAGAAGCTCTCTTTTTTTTTTTTTTTTTTTGTACAGACAGAGGTAGAGTGCCGTGGGGTGCCATGGGGTCACACAGCAACCTCCAACTCCTGGTCTTAGGCGATTCCCTTGCCACAAGGCCCAGCTTTTTGTTGTTGTTGTTGTTGTTGTTGTTGTTGTTGTTGTTGTTGTTGTTGCAGTTTGGCCAGGGCCGGGTTTGAACCAGCCACCCTCAGTATACGGGGCCGGCGCCCTGCCCCTTAAGCCACAGGCACCGTCCTAAGAGAAGCTCTTCACTCAGGCTTTGTATCTTCACAGTACTTAAAATACTATACGTGCACAGTAAGAGACCAGAATGCACCTGCATAGGTGTTCCTCCCAGGAATGCTCACCCACCCAAGACTATCAATCTATCCATGCACATTAAAAATTCTAACTATTCTCACCAGTAAACAAAAGAAGAAATGCTCAAGTTATTCTGGACTACAGAAATGCAAATCAGTAAACAAGAAGATACCATTTTTCACTTATCAGATCTACAAATATGTAAATTTTATTAGGACACCAGTGTTGGTAGAAGCACCAGGAAGCAGATAGGTTCCCACACAGTCCATAAACAGCCACACTAGAGCGACCTTTCTAAAGGGCAATTTTGCAATTCACATCTAATGAAATGATCCTAGGTCTTGACCTAGTAATCCCATTGCAGAAGTATACTTTTCAACACACTTATATAAAGCTGTTCCTTGAAAGCCCTATTCATAAAAGCAAGAAGCTGAAAGCAATTTAAGTGTCTATTAACAGGAAAATTTTTTTTTCTTTTTTAAAGAGACAGAGTATCACTTTATCACCCTTGGTAGAGTGCAGTTGCATCACAGTTCACAGCAATCTCCAACTCCAGGGCTTAGGCAATTCTCTTGCCTCAGCCTCCTGAGTAGCTGGGACTACAGATGCCTGCCACAATGCCCAGCTATTTTTTTTGTTGCAGTTTGGCCGGGGCAGGGTTCGAATACCCACTGAGCCACAAGTGCCACCCTATTAAAAGGAAATTGGCTAAATTTATAAACAAATTGTAGTAAATCCATTTTAAAAAATATATCATGCAGCTACCTATCAAAAAGAATGCAATAGAGGCTTGGTGCCCATAGCTCAGTGGTTAGGGCGCCAGCCACATACAAGAGGCAGGTGTGTTTTTTTTAGAGACAGTCTCACTTTATTGCCCTCAGAAGAGTGATGTAGTGTCACAGCTCACAGCAACCTCCAGTTCTTGGGCTTAGGTGATTCTCTTGCCTCAGCCTCCTGAATAGCTGGGACCACAGGCGCCCATAACGCCCAGCTATTTTTTTGTTGTAGTTTGGCCAGGGCGGGGTTTGAACCCACCACTCTTGGTATATGGAGCTGGCATCCTACTCACTGAGCCACAGGCGCCGTGCAAGCAGGGGGGTTTGAACCCGTCCCGGGCCTGCTAAACAACAATGACAATTGCAACAACAATAAAATAGCCAGGCATTGCTACTTGGGAGGGAATCACTTAAGCCCAAGAGTTAGAGGTTGCTGTGAGCTGTGACACCATAGCACTCTACCAAGGGTGACATAGTAAGACTCTGTCTCTCAAAAAAAATTTAATTAATTAAATAAAGGATGCAGTAGATCTGTTTGTGCAGAATTCAGAACATATGCACCATATATTAAGTTTAAAAACAAATGAAAGGGTGGCACCTGTGGCTCAGTGAGTAGGGCACTGGCCCCACATGCCGAGGGTGGTGGGTTCAAACCCGGCCTCCGGCTGAACTACAACAACAAAAATAGCCGGGCATTGTGGCGGGTGCCTGTAGTCCCAGCTACTCGGGAGGCTGAGGCAAGAGAATCACCTAAGCCCAAGAGCTGGAGGATGCTGTGAGCTGTGACACCACAGCACTCTACCGAGGGCAACAGAGTGAGACTTTGTCTCTAAAAAAAAAAAAAGCATCATAAAAGCAATCCATGTAACCAAAAATACTTATAGCCCCATAATACTTCAAAATTTTTAAAAAATTATAAAAATTTTGAAAATTAAAAACAAAACAAGAAAATAGTTACAGGCTTGGCGCCTGTAGCTCAAGCACCTAAGGCGTCAGCCACATACACCAGAGCTGGCGGGTTCGAATTCAGCTTGGGCCCACCAAACAACAATGACAACTACAACCAAAAGATGGCCAGGTGTTGTAGCAGGGCCTGTAGTCCCAGCTACGTGGGACTCTGTGGCAAGAGAATCACTTACGCCCAGAAGCTGGAGGTTGCTGTGAGCTGTGATGCTACAGCACTCTATCCAGGGCAACAGCTTGAGGCTCTGTTTCAAAAAGGAAAAAAAAGAAAACAGCTACAGAAGTATTCTGTTTTGGAAAAAAAAAAAAACTAAAAATGTTTTAACATCAGGGGTGGTGATACAAGCATGCAGTCAACTACTCCAAAGCCTGAGGCAGGAGGATCAACTGAGCCCAGGAATTTGAGGTTGAGTGAGTTATGATGATGCCACTGCACTACAACCTGAGCAACACGGCAAGACCCTGCTTCCAAAAATAACACAAAAAAGAATAGCTGGGCATTGTGGCGGGAACCTGTAGTCCCAGCTACTCAGGAGGCTGAGGCAAGAGAACGCTTGAGCCCAGGAGTTAGAGGTTGCTGTGAGCTCTGATACCATAGCATGCTACCAAGGGCGACAAAGTGAGACTCTGTCTCATTAAAAAAGAAAAAAAAACTTTTCCTTTATTCTTTTTTTTTAAATTTTAATTTTATTTTTTTGAGACAGAGTCTCACTATATCACCCTTGGCAGAGTGCCATGGCGTTACAGTTCATAGCAACCTCTAACTCTTGGGCTCAAGCGATTCTCTTGCCTCAGCCTCCTAAGTAGCTGGGACCACAGTACCCACCCCAACACCTGGCTATTCTTTTTTGTTGTTGCAATTGTCCTTGTTGTTTAGCTGGCCCGGGTTGGGCTTGAACCTGCCACCTCGATATATGTGACTGGCACCATAATCACTGTGCTACAGGCACTGAACCCCTTCCTTTTTATTCTGCAAATAATAAATGATAAAAAAATGTTGAAGGATATCCATATATATGCTGGGAAAGGAAAGCTTTTTTTTTTTTTTTTTCCTCCTGTATAGACAAACTATGAAAATCATTTCTGGCCATAACAGAATATTTTATTTTACTATTAATGCCTTTGTACGCTGTTTGATTTTTTTTTTTTTTTTTTTTTTGAGACAGAGTCTCACATTGTCACCCTTGGTAGAGTGCCATGGGGTTATACCTCACAGGAACCCAACTCTTGGGCTCAAGTGATCCTCTTGCCTCAGCCTCCCAAGTAGCTGGGACTATAGGCACCCAGCACAATTCCCTACTATTTCTTTAGAGACAAGGTCTTACTCTTCCTCTGGCTGGTCTTGAACTCCTGTGTTCAGGCAAACTACCCACCGTGGCCTCCCAGAGTCCTAGGATTATAGGCCCGAGCTACCTCTAACTCTGTGTGTTGCTTTCATTTCTAGGTAGCTGTCAAGGGAAAGGGGATATATACTTATATATACTTTTCTTGTTTTCTTTTATTTATTTATTTATTTTTAGAGATGGGGTCTTGCTATGTTGCCCAGGCTGGAGTGAAGTGGCTATTCACAGGCGTGATCCCACTACTGATCAGCACCAGAGTTTTGACCTCCTCCGTTTCCAACCTGGGCTGGTTCACTCCTCCTTAGGCAACCTTAGGTACCCCCTCCCTGGCTCCCGGGAGGTCTCCACATTGATGCTGAACTTAGTGCAGACACCCAATCGGCATAGCACACTACAGCCCGAAACTCTTGAACTCAAGTGATCCTCCTGTCTCAGCCTCCCAATTAGCTGGGACTAAAAGTACGCACCACCGTGTCCAGCTCAGGCACCCACCACAATGCCCAGCTATATACTTTTATTAATTTATGCTTTCATTCTAAAAATGGTTATTTTAACATTTTACTTTTTAGAGACAGGGTCTTGCTCTATTGCCTAGGATGGAGTACAGTTGCATCGTCACAGCTCGCTGCAGCCTCAAATTCTTGGGCTCAAATGATCCTCTCACCTCAGTCTCCCAAGTAGGTAGGACTACAGGTACTATCATATCTAGCTAATTTTTCTATTTTTTGAAAAGGTAGGGTCTTCTTTCTAGCACTCTGGGAGACAGAGTTAGGTGGATTGCCTGAGCCCATGAGTTCGAGACCAGTCTGAGCCAGCTGGAGACCTCGTGTCTAAAAATAGCTGTGCGTTGTGGTAGGCGCCTGTAGTCCCAGCTACTGAGGAGGCTAAGACAAGAGGATCCCTTGAGCTCAAGAGTTTGCTGTAAACTGTGATGCCATGGCACTCTATTGAGAGTGACAAAGTGAGACTGTGTCTTAAAAAAAAAAAAAAAAAAGGATAGTGTCATACTAGGTTGGTTTCAAATTAGTGGCCTCAAGTGATCCTCCTGCTTCAGCCCCTCAAAGTGCTAAGATTACAGGTATGAGTGACCACACCTGGCCCTCATTCATTTTTTTTTTTTTTTTTTGGAGACAGTGTTTCTTTTATTTTTGCAGTTTTTGGCTGGGGCTGGGTTTGAACCTGCCACCTCCGGCATATGAGGCCAGCGCCCTGCTCCTTTGAGCCACAGGTGCCGCCCTGGAGACAGTGTTTCACTCTGTCACCCTGGGTAGAGTGCCATGTGTCATACCTCACAGCAAACTCAAACTCCCGAGCTCAAGTGATCCTCTTGCCTCAGCCTCCTGAGTAACTGGGACTACAGGCACCTGCCACAATGCTGGGCTCTTTTTAGAGATGGGGGTCTCACTATTGCTCACACTTGTTTGGAATTCCTGACCTCAAGCAATCCAACAGTCTCTGCCTCCCAGAGTACTAGGATTACTGCAATAAATTACCTCACCTGATCCCCTCATTAGTATTTTTATAGGGATTAGATACTGAAATATTGTGGATTCAGAAAACTACAACCACATGTTGCATAGTGACTTTTCAGTAAGCAATGAACCACATTATGAGACAGTAGTCCCATTAGATTATAATGCAGCAGGCCAGGCAAGGTGGCTCAGGCCTGTAATCCCAGCACTCTGGGAGGCCGAAGCAGGTGGATTGCCTGAGCTCACAGGTTCAAGATCAACCTGAGCCACAGTGAAAGCCTGCCTCTAAAAACAGCCAGGTGTGGGGCGGTGCCTGTGGCTCAGTGGGTGGGGTGCAACCCCATATGCCCAGGGTAGTGGCTTCGGGCCCAGCCCAGGCCAAACTGCAACAAAAAAATAGCCAGGCGTTGTGACTGGTGCCTTTAGTCCCAGCTACTCGGGAGGCTGAGGCAAAAGAATCGCCTAAGCCCAGGAGTTGGAGGTTGCTGTGAGCTGTGTGATGCCACAGCACTCTACCCAGGGTGATAAAGTGAGACTCTGTCTCTACAAAAATAAATAAATAAATAAAAACAGCCAGGTGTTGTGGTGGGCACCTGTAGTTCCAGCTACTCAGGAGGCTGAGACAAGAGGATCACTTGAGCCCAAGAGTTTCAGATTGCTGTGAACTATGATGCCATGCACTCTACTGAGGGCAACAAAGAGAGACACTGTCTCAAAAAAAAAAAAAAATTATAATGGAGCTAAACAATTCCTATCATCCAAATGTTGCACCAGAAGCATTGCTGTGCGTATAGTGATGCTTGTGTAAATAAACCTACTGAGCTGTTAGAGAGTACATACAATTATGTACAGTACATAATACTTGATAATGATAATAAAAGAACTACCTTACTGGTTTATGTATATAAAGTAGTGTATCATACTTTTATCATTACTTTAGAATGTACTTCTAGCTATTTAAAAAAAAAAAAAGTTAATGGCTCAGCACCTATAGCTCAGTGGTGAGGGTGCCGGCCACAAACACCAACTGAGGCAGGCAGATAGGTTCGAACCCAACCTGGACCTGCTAACCAACAATGACAACTGCAACAACAAAAAAAATAGCCAAGGGTGGCGCCTGTGGCTCAGTGAGTAGGGCACTGACCCCGTATACCGAGGGTGGTGGGTTTGAACCCGGCCCCAGGCAAACTGCAACAAAAAATAGCTAGCGTTGTGGCAGGTGCCTATAGCCCAGCTACTTGGGAGGCTGAGGCAAAAGAATTGCTTAAGCACAAGAGTTAGAGGTTGCTGTGAGTTGTGACGCCATAGCACTCTACCTAGGGTAACATAATGACACTGTTTCTTTTTTTTTTTTTTTCCTGCAGTTTTTAGCAGGGCTGGGTTTGAACCCACCACCTCCGGCATATGGGACCAGCGGTCTACACAGGCGCTGCCTGATACAGTTTAAAAAAAAAAAAAAAAAAAAAAAGTTAAAAACAGCCTCAGGCTGGCCCTTCAGAAGGCATTTCAGGAGAAGGTGCTGTTATTACAGGAGATGACAGCTTCATGCACTAGGTTGCCCCTGAAGACCTTCCAGTAGGATAGTTTGTGGAGGTGGAAGACAGTGATATTAATGATTCTTACCCTGTGTAGGCCTAGGCTAATGTGTATGTTGTCTTTTTCTTTTCTTTTCTTTTTTTTGCAGTTTTGGCTGGGGCTGGGTTTGAACCCACCACTCCCCAATATATGGGGCCGGCACCCTACTCCTTGAGCCACAGATGCCAGATGCCGTCCTTGTGTTGTCTTAGTTTCTTTTCTTTTCTTTCTTTTTTTTTTTAAGAGACAGGGTCTCACTTTATCACCTTCGGTAGAGTGCCATGGCATCACAGCTCACAGCAACCTCCATCTCCTGGGTTTAGGTGATTCTCTTGCCTCAGCCTCCTGAGTAGCTGAAACTACAGGTGCCTGCCACAACGCCCGGCTATTTTTTTGTTGCAGTTTGGCTGGGGATGGGTTTGAACCCACCACCCTCGGTATATGGGGCCGGTGACCTACTCACTGAGCCACAGGCGCCGCCCAGTGTTGTCTTAGTTTTTTTTTTTTTTTTTTTTGAGACAGAGCCTCAAGCTGTCGCCCTGGGTAGAGTGCTGTGGTATTACAGCTCACAGCAACCTCTAACTCCTGGGCTCAAGCGATTCTCTTGCCTCAGCCTCCCAAGTAGCTGGGACTATAGGCGCCTGCCACAATGCCTGGCTATTTTTTGGTTGTAGCTGTCATTGTTCTTTGGCAGGCCTGGCTGGATTTGAACTGCCAGCTCAGGTGTATGTGGCTGACGCCTTAGCTGCTTGAGCCACAGGCACCGAGCCTGTTGTCTTAGTTTTTAACAAAAAAAAAATTTAAGAAGCAAACAAGCCGGGCTTGGTGACTCATGCCTGTAATCCCAGCACTCTGGGAAGCCAAGGCAGGAGCATTGCCCTGAGCTCACAGGTTCGAGACTAGATTGAGGAAGAGTGAGACCCTGTCTTTAAAAAAAACAGCTGGGGACAACGCCTGTGGCTCAAAGGAGTAGGGCGCCGGCCCCATATGCCAGAGGTGGTGGGTTCAAATGCAGCCCCGGCCAAAAACTACAAAAAAAAATCAGCTGGGTGTTGTGGTGGGCACCTGTAGTCCCAGCTACCCAGGAGGCTGAGGCAAGAGGAAGGATTAAGCCCAAGAGTTTGAGGTTGCTGTGAGCTATCACACCACAGCACTCTACTGAGAGCAACAAAGTGAGATTCTGTCTAAAAAAAAAAAAGAAGCAAACAAAAAAAATAAAACATTTACAAATAGAGAAAAGTGTTTTTATGCAGCTGTACATTCTGTTTGTTAATGTTTCAAGCTAAGTGTTATTGCAAAAGACCCAAAAAGTTAAAAAAAAAAAAAATTAAAGTGTATGAAGTAAAAAGTTACAGTAAGGCTGAGGTTAATGTATTATTGAAGATAGAAAAATATTATTTATTTATTTATAGAAGACAGTCTCATTATGTTCTCCAGGCTGAAGTGCAATGACTATTCATAGACAAAATCATAGTGCACTACAGCCTCTAACTCCTAGGCTAGGTTCAAGTCTCATCCTCCCAAGTAACTGGGACTATAGGATGCACTACCTTCCCTGGCTAGAAAAATATTTTTTCAGCAGCCAGGGCACCAGTCACATACACTGGGGCTGGCAGGTTCGAACCCAGCCCGGGCCTGCCAAACAACAACAACTGCAACAAAAAAATAGTCAGGTGTTGTGGCAGGCGCCTGTAGTCCCAACTACTTGGGAGGCTGAGGCAAGAGAATCACTTAAGCCCAAGAGTTGGAGGCTGCTGTGAGCTGTGATGCTACAGCACTCTATGGAGGGTGCCGTAGTGAGATTCGGTCTCCAAAAAAAAAAAAGGAAAGAAATTTAGGGTAGTCTAGGTGTGTAGTGTTCTTATATATAAGTCTATAGTAGCATGCAGTAATATCTAATATCCTACCTAGGCCTTTCACACTCACTGACTCTCCCAGAGCAACTTCCAGTCTTGCAAGCTCCATTCATAATAAGTACCCTATATAGCTGTACCCATGTTTTTGTTGTTGTTGTATGTTTTTTTTTTTTTTTTGCAGTTTTTGGCCGGGGTTGGGCTTGAACCTGCCACCTCTAGCATATGGAGCCAGTGCCCTATTTCTTGAGCCACAGACGCCGCCTGTACCCATGTTTTAATCTTTTTTATTTATTTATTTATTTTTTTTTTGAGACAGAGTCTCACTTTGTCACCCTCAGTATAGTGCCATATCATCATAGCTCACAGCAACCTCAAACTCTTGGGTTCAAGCAATTCTCTTGCCTCAGCCTCCCAGGTAGCTGGGACTATAGCCACCCGCTACAACACCTGGCTATTTTCAGAGGCAGGGTCTAGCTCTGGCTCAGGCTGGTGTTGAACCTGTGTGCTCAGGCAATCAACCCACCTTGGCCTCCCAAGTGCTGGGATTATAGGCATGAGCCACCACGTCCAGCCTCATTTTTTAATCTTTATGCTGCATTTTTACTGTACCTTTTCTATGTTTTGGTATGTTTAAATCCACAAATACTTAACCATTGTGTTAGAATGGCCTGTAGTATTCAGTATAATTAACATGCTGCACAGGCTAGCCTAGGAGTAGGTGTGTAGTAAGTTTTTGTAAGTGCTATCTATGATGCATATACCAAAATCATCCAATAATGCAGTTCTCAGAGTATATCCCTGTCATTAAGCATCACATGACTATATATTAAAATTAATTTCCCACTTCTGTCTTTTCTTTTTAAATTTTCTTATTGTTTTCTTTTTAAAAAAATTAGTTCAGGTTGGCGCCTGTGGCTCAAAGGGGTAGGGTGCCAGCCCCATATGCGAGCGGTGGCATGTTCAAACCCAGCCCCAGTCAAAAACTGCAAAAATAAATAAATAAATAAATAAATAAAAATCAGGCTCGGCGCCTGTGGCTCAAAGGGGAAGGGCACCGGTCCCATATGCCGTAGGTGGCGAGTTCAAACCCAGCCCCCGCCAAAAACCACACACACACAAAATAAATAAATATTAAAAAAAATAAATAAATAAAATAAATCAGGCTCAGTGCCTGTGGCTCAAGCGGCTAAGGTGCCAGCCACATACACCTGAGCTGGCGGGTTCAAATCCAGCCCAGGCCACCAGACAACAATGACAGCTGCAACCAAAAAATAGCTGGGTGCTGTGGCAGGTGCCTGTAGTCCCAGCTACTTGGGAGGCAGAGACAGGAGACTCGCTTGAGCCCAGGAGTTGGAGGTTGCTGTGAGCTGTGATGCTACAGCACTCTACCCAGGGTGACAGATTGAGGTTCTGTCTCAAAAAAAATAAATAAATAAAAATAAAAAATAAAATAAATAAATCAGTTCAGTAACATGTATCTTTTAAAGTTTTAAATATGATTACTAGAAAACAAAGACGTGTTATTTCTACTGGATAACTCAAGCTTAGAACATGTCTGGCATAATCACCATTATAAGTTTGATTTTTATTCCACAAACAAGCCTACTGCATGTGCAGGAAGTTGTGGGGGATACTGCGATGAAAGAGAGCGGCCCCATCTCCTGAGAAGTTATCACAACTTAGTGGGGGAAACATGCATCTTTGTAGTGGTTATAAGAAGTGTTACATTAACCTATTTTTTTTTTTTTTAGCCTGCCTTGGAGGTATGAAAGAGGCATTCCAAGTGTAGCACAGGATCAAGATACCTCCCAGGTTAACTTGGGGGGCACCTGCAGCCTGGGTAAGTGAAAAAGGCTCTGTCATCTGCACTGCCATCAAGGATGGAGGCCTCCACTGTGCACAATGTATATGGTTTTTCTCCACGGGGACTTCCAGGAACTGTCCTAAACTTGGGGCCTTGCTCCAGACTTGGTCCTCAGGCCCACAGAGCCTCTCTCTGGTCTAACTGACACGCGCATCGGATCCCCTTACTAGAGCCGGGAAGTGCAGACCTTTCTCGGTCCCCCCAAGCTCCCTTGGCCTATGGAACGCCTCCGTTTGGAGTGCACCGCCTCCCCCAAACTCCCTCAGGCTCCCAGCTCCTTTAGGTCCCCCGAACGCTGGGCACGATCCCATGCACTCACTCTTCTAAGACCCCAGAAGCTCTCCTCGGTCCCAGGCCTCCCCCAGAAATCCCCTAGTCTCATTTCTGAGTCCCTTAGGCCTCCTGAGATTCCTCGGCTCCCCAATTCCCCTCAGCCCGTCCCCGCGTCTACCCCACTCCCCAAACGCGCAACAGATTCCCCCTGGTCTAGTCCCCCAACTCTCCGCAGCCCCCTGGACAAGCCGGGGCCTACCCTCGCGCGCGGCCTCCCGCAATCACCCGAGCCTCGGCGCCCTTGCGCCCCTCGGGCCCACCTGCGCGCCCAGCTGGTTCAGCTGCTGCATGTCGCCACCCACGGCCTCGGGCACCGGGTCCTGAGTGCAGTGCAGGCGGCCCATGTTGCCCTTCTCTGCCCCGAAATCCCAGGAGCTGCAGCCTCCCGTCTCTGCTTCCTCATCCGCCGCCGCCCGCCTCTCCGCTCGTCCGCAGCCGCACTTTCGCCAACGGCCGCCCTGCCGCCGCCACCGCGTTGTCCCCGTCCGCCCGGTTTGCCGGGTGGGGGCGCCCTCGCGGGGCCGCAGACACGCGCGGCCGCTGGGCTTCGTGGGGGACTGAGGGACATACCATCTCCCTGTGGGTGATCCCTGGGCTCGGCGCTTGGCCTCCTGAGCCTCAGTTTCAGTTTCGCCAGCTGTAAAAATGATACCTGCTGCTTAAATGAGTTAATCCTTCAACACCGTTTAGAGCAGAGCCTGGCACGCAGAATGTCCTCAATCAATGGCTAAGCTACCATTATTGTCATCTTCGTTGTTACGCATTCAGCAAATATTTATTACATGCCTACTAGATGCTAGGCACTGGGGACAGGAAAGAAGGAGCAAGGCTAGCCACAGTGCCCCTTGGAGGGCTGACAGCGGGACAGGACAAAAGTCCCAAATTTGGCTAGGCATCAAGATCACCTGGTATAATGCCAGTTGCTGAACCCAGCTCCCCGACTATCTGATTGAAAGACCTGGGGTGGAGCCTGAGAAATTGCATTCCCGCAAGTTTCCAGGGGCCACTTTTTGCGAATCTCTGGCATGGAGGAAACTGACCCATGAAACGTTACTCAGAATAGTGCCAAGGTTGTGACTGTGTGGGGCAGGGCGATGGTGAGGAAAGTTATTGGCACAGTGATCAGCCCCTTAACCTCTTTAACTCCCACATTCTTTTTTCTTGTCTTTTTTTTTTTTTTTTTTTTTTGAGACAGAGTCTCAAGCTGTTGCCCCAGGTAGAGTCCCCCTGGGGAGCAGCTGACCACTTGGGCTATTTGAAGATATTTCTTGTCATCACTAGCTTTTTTTTTTTTTTTTCTTCTAGACAAAGCCTCAAGCCATCGCCCTGGGTAGAGTGCCTTGAGATCACAGCTCACAGCAACCTCCAACTCCTGGGCTCAAGCAAGTCTTCTGCCTCTTCTTCCCAAGTAGCTGGGACTACAGGCGCTTGCCACAACCCCCAGCTACTTTTTGGTTAAGCCATCATTGTTGTTTGGCAGGCCCGGGCTGGATTTGAACTGCCAGCTCAGGTGTATGTGGCTGGCGCCTTAGCCACTTGAGCCACAGGTGCCCAGTCATCATCATCACCAGCTTCTTTTTTTTTTTTTTTTGAGACAGAATCTTGCTATGTCACCCTTGGTAGAATGCTGTGGCATCACAGCTCACAGCAACCTCAAAGTCTTGGGCTTAAGCAAGTCTCTTGCCTCAGCCTCCCAATTAGCTGGGACTACAGACACCGGGCTATTTTTTGGTTGCAATTGTCATTGTTGTTTACCTGGCCGGGGCCAGTTTCGAACCCACCAGCCTCCGTGTATGTGGCCAAGCTGTAACCACTGACTATGGGCCCCGCCTATTTTTTTTTCTTTTTTTCTTTTTTTTTTTAATAGAGACAGAGTCTCACTTTATGGCCCTTTGGAAGAGTGCCATGGCGTTGCAGCTCACAGCAACCTCTAGCTCTTGGGCTTAGGCAATTCTCTTGCCTCAGCCTCCTGAGTAGCTGGGACTACAGACGCCTGCCACAACGCCTGGCTGTATTTTTTGTTGCTGTTTGGCAGGGGCTGGGTTTGAAACTGCTACCCTCGGCATATGGGGCCAGTGCCCTACTCACTGAGCCACAGGCGCCGCCCTATTTTTCTTTTATTTACTTATTTATTTGTTTCTTTCTTTATTTGTTTATTTTTTAGCGACACAGTCTCAGTTTATCACCCTCAGTAGAGTGCTGTGGCGTCACAGCTCACAACAACCTCCAACTCCTGGGGTTAGGTGATTCTCTTGCCTCATTCTTTGGAGTAGCTAACTACAGGCAGCCGCCACAACACCTGGATTTTTTTTTGTTGTTGCAGTTTGGCCAGGGCCAGGTTCGAACCCGCCACCCTTGGTACAAGGGGCCAGCGCCCTATTCCCTGAGCCACAGGTGCCGCCCAATATTTATTTATTTATTTGTTTATTTTTGAGATAGAGTCTCACTTTGTTATCCCTGGTACAGAGTGCTCTGGCGTCATAGCTCACAGCAACCCCAGACTCTTGGGCTCAGGTGATTCTCTTGCCTCAGCCTCCCAAGTAGCTGGGACTACAGGCGCCCCCCAACTCTCACAATGGCGGGCTATTTTTAGAGATGGGGTCTCACTCTAGCTTAGGTGATCTGCCTGCCTCACTGCCCAGAGTGCTGGGAATACAGGCATGAGCCACAGCTCCTGGCCTCCATATTCTGTTTTCTTAGGGACCCCCCCCCCCCCACGGTGGTCCCCAGGTGAGCATTACCCTGATTCCCATTGAACAGGTGAGAAAATGGAGACAGGTTCCCTGGAATCTCAGAACTGACCCCCTGCAGGGGTCCTCAAACTGTGGCCCGGGGGGGGGGGGGGGGGGGGCACATGAGGCGGGGTGATTGTATTTGTTCCTATTTTGTTTTTTTAGTTCAAAATAAGATATGTGCAGTGTGCATAGGAATTTGTTCATAGTTGTTTTTTTTTTAACTATTGTCCGTCCCTCCAACGGTCTGAGGGACAGTGAATTGGCCGCCTGTTTAAAAGTTTGAGGATGCCTGCAGCTTCACAAAACCCTAAGTCCAACCTACTGGAGAATAAAGAAGGGGGCTGGGGTGGGCCTGGGAGAGGTTGTTTGGCCTTCCCCACCTGGCTTTTTCCTCTCCTCTACCCTTGCCTAAAAATCCCTTCTAGAAGAGTATGACCACATTTCTTCTATGGTGAGCCAAGCCCTTCTCCCTGGCTCATTATACACGCATTCTTTCAACAAATATTGGGTGCCTGCTGTGGGAGGCAGATACTGTGATAGGCGATGGAGATCCCACAGTGAAAAATTCCAATTCAGTACCTGGCCTCTAAGAAGTCAGAGTTCACCCAGGGAGGCAGACATGTGTGGGTGAAATTACGAACTGATGCCAAGAAGCACAAGGTGTATTGAGAAGTATACAGTCTCAGTCCCTGTCAGGAGTACCAGAGAGAGAGCAAACCTTCAGGTTCTGAGCAAGGAGGGACTGAACTCAGAGGCCCTAGTCAGAGGCCCAGGAGTTTTCATTTTAAAGTATTTTTAACCTTTAAAAAAAAAAAAATCCCTCTTGGGGCATTTTATATATATATATATATATATTTATTTATTTATTTTCACTTTTTGGCCTGGGCTGGGTTTGAACCCTTCACATCCAGTGTATGGGGCTGGCACCCTACTCCTTGAGCCACAGGGACTGCCCAGAGGCATTATATTTAATCTTTAAGTAATCAACTTTGTTTAGGTATAACTTATATACAATAAAATTCACCTGGTTTAAGGTTTTGTTTTTTTTTTTTTGAGACAGAGCCTCAAGCTGTCACCCTGGGTAGAGTGCTTGGCATCACAGCTCACAGCAACCTCCAACTCCTGGGCTCAAGCGATTCTCCTGCCTCTGCCTCCCAAGTAGCTGGGACTACAGGCACTCGCCACAATGCCTGGCTACTTTTTGGTTGCAGCCTTCATTGTGGCCCGGGCTGGATTCGAACTCGCCAGCTCAGGTGTATGTGGCTGGCGCCTTAGCTGACTGAGCCACAGGTGCCGAGCCAGGTTTTGTTTTAAATTTTAATCTTTTCTTTCTTTCTTTTTTTTTTTTTTAAACATCCCCAAGGAAACCACTGGATTTCTTTCATTTCTGCTCCCACGGTGACTGGTGCTAAATCACTCAATAAATACAGTATTTGTGGAATTGAATTAGCTTATGTGACAGAAAATAGAGAAAAGGAAAGAAACTCACTTGAAACTGCCACCCAACACTGTAGTAACACAGTGACTGTCTTGTCTCAGGGGGTTCTGTGATTGGTTTTGTTTTTGCATATTCAGGACTCCCCCAATTCACCAAGCTACTTAATCCCTTATGCTCCAAGTATGGTCCTTGGACCAGCAGCAGCATAAGCATCAGCTGGGAGCTAGTTAAAAATGCAGTCTGGCAGGCCTGCTAGACCTGCCGATTCAGGATCTGTAGTTTAACAAGATCTCCAGGTGATTTGTAGGCATATTCAAGTTTGAAGTGCAAACAATAATAACCATTTTTAAGTGACCACCTTATGCAGGCCCTTATTTTAAGCACCTGAATACACACCATGTATAATGATAACTATTTTGTATTGTCTACCAATTGTCACTCATATTACTTCTTTTTATTTGTGCCAAACCCAATAATGAACCATTATTTCTATTTTAATGTGTATCACGCTGTGTTTTTATTCTCCAGTTTACACATCTGTCTCCCATACTTACTAATCATGTTGTCCTGGGCAAATCACTAACCTTTCAGTGTTTCTATTTCTTATTTCATTTATACAACAGAGACAATAATAGGACCTATTTGAAAAGATGAAATGAGATAATGCTTGTAAAGCACTTAGCACAGCTACTAGACCAATGTAAGTGCTCAATAACTGCTTATTATTATTTCAATTTTTCAATTTTTTTTTTTTTTTTGTAGAGACAGAGTCTCACTTTACCTCCCTCAGTAGAGTGCCATGACGTCACAGGACTCACAGCAACCTCTAGCTCATGGGCTTAGGCGATTCTCTTGCCTCAGCCTCCTGAGCAGCTGGGACCACAGGCGCCCGCCACAATGCCCGGTTATTTTTTTGTTGCTGTTTGGCTGGGGCTGAGTTTGAACCTGCCACCCTCCGTATATGGGGCCAGCGCCCTACTCACTGAGCCACAGGTGCCGCCCCAATTTTTCAATCTTATAAAAAGAATATGGTAGGGCTGGGCATGGTGGCTCATGCTGTAATCGCAGCACTCTGGGAGGCCAAAGTGGGTGGATTGCCTGAGCTCACAGGTTTTAGACCAGCCTGAGCCAGAGCAAGACCTCGTCTCTAAAAATAGCTGGGCATTGTGGGAGGTACCTGTAGTTCCAGCTACCTGGGAAGCTGAGGCAAGAGAATCACTTGAACCTAAGAGTTTGAGGTTGGGCTCAAGTGGCTAAGTCACCAGCCACATATACCTGAGCTGGCAGGTTCGAATCCAGCCGGGACCCGCCAAACAACAATGACAGCTGCAACCAAAAAATAGCCAGGCGTTGTGGCGGGCACCTGTAGTCCCAGCTACTTGGAAGGCGGAGACAAGAGAATCGCTTAAGCCTAGGAGTTGGAGTTGCTGTGAGCTGTGATGCCAAGCACTCTACCCAGGGTGACAGCTTGAGGCTCTGTCTCAAAAAAAAAAAAAGAAAAAAAAAAAAAAGAGTTGGAGGTTGTTTTGAGCTTTAATGCCACAGCACTGTACCTAAGGCTACAAAGTGAGAATCTGTCTCAAAAAAAAAAAAAAAAAAAAAAAATGTGGTGGCACCTGTGGTTCAAAGGAGTAGGGCTCTGGCCCCATATGCCAGAGGTGGTGGGTTCAAACCCAGCCCCGGTCAGAAACTGCAAAAAACAAAAACAAACAAACAAAAAAAAACAACAAAAACAAAAACAAAAAACTAACAAAAAAACAACAAAAAATAAAGTATGAAATATTAAAAATATTAAGTATGAAATATTAAAAAAATAATATAGCAATAACCTTTCTGTACACAGTCCTTTTTCCACAGCTGTAGGAAATTTGTAGGAAAATTTCTAGGAAGGTGAAGGGATATTATGTTTAGACTTTCTGGGTTCTAAGTATTGTCAGAGGGGAGAGGATGAAAAGAGTCTGGTTAATGGATACAAACATCCAGTAAGGTGGAAGGGATAAGTTCTAATGTTTGACAGCAGAGTAAGGTAACTATCATTAACATAATGTATTAAATATTTCAAAACAGCTAGGAGAGAGGACTTGAAATAATCCCAATACATAGAAAGGGTAAGAACTCCAGGCAATGGATATCTTAACTACTCTGACTTTATCATGGCATATTCTATGCATGTCACAAAATATCACATGTACCTGGTAAATATGTACTAATTTTATAGAAAAAAATTTTTTTTTAAATATCATAAGGGCTGGGTGCCTGTAGCTCAATGGTTAGGACACTGGCTACCTGGTCCAGGCCTGCTGAAAAAAAAAAAAAAAAAAAAACAAGAAAAAGAAAATAGCGAGGCATGTAGTCCCAGCTATTCGGGAGGCTGAGGCAAGAGAATCACTTGAGCCCAAGAGGTTGAGGTTGCTGCGAGCTGTGATGCCACAGCACTATACTGAAGTTGACATAGTGAGACTCTGTCTCAAAAAAATAAAATAAAATGCTAACTAAACATCATCACAAAAGGCTGTATAATATTCTACTGAGCGAGAACATGAAATAGGAAAGCCCATCACTAATTGGCAAAGTTGCTCATTTAGGTCTTTATTTTTATTTATTTTTTTGTTGTTGCAGTTTTTGGCTGGGGCCAAGTTTGAACCCACCACCTCTGATATATGGGGCTGGCGACCTACTCCTTGAGCCACAGGCACCGCCCCACTTATTTAGGTCTTTATGATTTTTCTATTTTTTATTAAGAACTTTGGACTGGGGCCAGGCGCGGTGGTTCACTCCTGTAATCCTAGCACTCTGGGAGGCCAAGGTGAGTGGATTGCCTGAGCTCAGGAGTTTGAGACCAGCATGAGCACAAGTGAGACCCTGTCTCTCCTAAAAACAGAAAAATTAGCCAGGCATCCTGGTGGTTGGCTGTAGTCCCAGCTACTCGGAGTTTGAGGCAGGAGGATCACTTGAACCCAGGAGTTTGAGGTTGCTGTGAGCTAGGCTGAGGCCATGGCACTCTAGCCTAAGCAACAGAGTGAGACTGTCTCAAAAACAACAACAACAAAAAAAAAAAACCCAAGGACTGAGCACCCCATTGCTCAGCAGTTAGGGGGCTGGCCTCATGCACCAGGGATGGTGGGTTCGAACTGGCCTGGGCCTGCTAAAACAAACAAACAAAATAGCTGGGCATTGTGGTGGGTGCCTGTAGTCCCAGCTAGTAGGGAGGCTGAGGTGAGAGAATCACTTGAGCCCAAGACTTTGAGGTTGCTGTGAGCTATGATGCCAAGCACTCTACCAAGATTGACAAAGTGAGACTCTGTCTCAATTTAAATAAAGAAAACACACAACCGAAAAAAAAAAACTTTGCAAAGCAATAGGTAAGAAATTAAAAAGTCTTTCCAAAGTTCTCCTTCACAATCCACTTTCGGAGGAAGGAAGAAGCGGTGATCACTGTTAATGCGATAACTTTGTAGCAGGAAATGCAGGCCTAGGCCAGGCCTCCCTTCTAGGGAAACTCCCACCCCCACGTCAGGCTTAATGAGGGACTCTGCTCCCTTCATTCACTTTAAAATGTCCCCGTGGAGGGCAATGCAGTCCCCATAGCCCGCCCCTCCTCCCAAGCCCTGCAAATGAAAGAAGTTCATTAAGGAATAGTTTCCCCAGCAGGGAGGATTCCTGCTGGGAATTTCACCAAGGGGCCAAGTTTTCCCTAGGAGAACAGTTCTGACCCTTCACACTCTGAAATGCCAAAGAGCATTTCTTAAATTAAACTTTTAATTTTGAGATAATTCTAGATTCACACACAGTTGTACGATATAATATGAAGAGATCCCTTTGGCCTTTTACCCAGTTTCCCTGGATGCATAGATCCCCTCCCATATAAAAAGCAGGATATTGACATCAATACAGTTAAAATACAAAACTCTTCCATCATTGCAAGACTATTATGTTGCCCGAGGGCTAGAAAAAAAATTCATGTTTCTATTATTATTATATACATATTTTTTATTGCGACAGAGTCTCACTTTGTCACCCTCCGTAGTGTCCCTTGGCATCAGAGGTCGCAGTAGCCTCAAACTCTTGGGCTCAAGCGATTCCTTTGCCTCAGCCTCCCTAGTAGCTGACACTATAGGTGCCTGCCACAGTCATGTTTCTATTATTGTTATCCTCATCCTAATCTTAAATATCAGTTCCTTTGTTATGAAAGTACATAATAAAAATGTAAAAATACAGTTGGCCTAGACTCTTGACATCCATGTCATGAAAGTCATGGACAAAGGAAGGCTGGGAAATTTTTCAGCAAACCACAATTTAAAAATGAAGTCAGTATGGGACAATTGAAATTTGAACATGGTGTAGATTAGATGATAATATTGTATCAATGTTCAATTTCTTGAATTTGATAATTATAGTTTGATTATGGTAGAATATCTTTGTTCTTAAGAAATACATGCGGAAAGTACTTAAGGTAAAAGGGGATAACATGATTCAGGAAAAAAATTAGCCAATAAATGGAGTGATAGAGAGATTATTAAGCAGTTTTTGAATTGGCTTCGAACTTGCTGAAAGAAAGCTAAAGAGAGAAGAGTTTTTTAACCTTACACAGGTAATTAAACGTAGATAATTCCCTATTTTGGAGCTTATTGGGCAGTTCCAATTCTCTGATTTCTGTGTAGGATATGGTGAAGAACTTGTTTGCCTATTCAAAAATTTCTCTCCAAATCTCAAGATTTTTTGTTTAGATAAGTTTTAGAAGTAGAATTCCTGGGGTAAAGTTTAAGCCTTTTTAAGATCCTGGTACCTAAACTCCAAGGGGCATTTAAGCTGTCCCCTCTAGAAATTTGTTTTTTAAAGGGCCCTTTGGCAGTTCCTACTTTGAGGGTGGGGGTGATAATGCCTCCACCTTTTGGGAATCTCACCCCTCATTTCAAATTCATGTTAGGAATCACTTTGCTTGAGAGTCTGCTTTGTTTTTCTCTGCAAAACAATTATAAAGTGAATGCCTGGCCTGCCCCGATTTAGGGCTGCAGTGCTTATCTCTGCTGGGTGCTGTGAGCACCACCTGAGGTGCAACCTTAGGAGAGTTACCTCTAGAATTTTATCCTGTCTGATTATTTTCATCATCTGAAAGATGGAGAAGTCCATTCATTCATTTAGGTAGTAGATATTTATTAAACACCTGCTGTATGTCAGGCCCAAGGTGCTGGGGACACAGCAGTGAAGACTGCTCTGCCCTCGTGCTGCTCAGGATATAATGTGGAGACACATCTATATGAAGAGTCACTCAAAAGACACTGCAAAGGAGATAAATGCTAGGAGGGAGAGTAGGGGGTAACCTATCTGGCAAGGAGAAGCCTGGTGCAAGTACACCTGCAAGATAAATAGAAATTAAATAAGCTGATTGTCATCTTCTGTGAGGCCCTGGATGATGAACCATCCAGGAGGGACCCTGGGGTCTTGGGCATGACACCCTCTCCCCTCCCCCACCACTCTATAGGTCAGCATAACTCAGTAATCATTTACTGGCCTGCAGGCAGGGTTATCTATGTATATGGGCTCTGGGAGCTCGGAGGGAGAGGGCCCTGACCATAGGAGATAAGGACAGGTTTGGACAAGAGGTCTACTATTTTATCTCTGAACAGTAGACCAGGCTGAGTCAGGACCGAGAGCAAATCTGGGCAGTAGGATCCAGGAAATAGAGGAGTCCAGAATGTTACAAAATTTTGTGGACTCATTCCATGCTTTAACACATCTGGGCCATTTGACAATGGAGGAATTAGGTGCCCAGAGAGGGGAAGACACTTGCCCAGGGTCATTCAGCAAGTAAATGGATGAATGAGAACAGAACCCAGGCTCCTGACCTTCCCTTAACCATCTTACCTCCTCAGAGGGCAACCCTGAACTTCCAAAAATAAATCAAGCGAGGTGCAGGAATACTTCCTGGGCTGTGATATTGATGAGTTAGGGCTTCAAGGGAATAAACATTTACTGAGGACACAGCACGGCACCTGTAGGGCACCTGTAGCACAGCGGTTACCATGCTAGCCACATACACTGAGGCTGGCAGGTAGAACCGGGCCCAGGCCAGCTAACCAACAATGATGACAACTACAACAAAAAATAGCCGGGTGTTGTGGCGGGTGCCTGTAGTCCCAGCTACTTGGGAGGCTGGGAATCTCTTAAGAGATTGGCAAGAGAATCTCTTAAGCCCAAGAGTTGGAGGTTGCTGTGAGCTGTGATGCCAGAGCACTCTACCAAAAGTGATATAGTGAGACTCTGTCTCAAAACAACAACAACATGGGCAGCACCTGTGACTCAGTGAGTAGGGCACCTGCCAAACTGCAACAAAAAAATAGCCAGGCGTTGTGGCAGGTGTCTGTAGTCCCAGCTGCTCGGGAGACTGAGGCAGGAGAATAGCGTAAACCCAAGAGCTGGAGGTTGCTGTGAGTCCTGTGATGTCATAGCACTCTACCGAGGGCGGTAAAGTGAGACTCTGTCTCTACAAACAACAACAACAACAACAAAAACATTTACTGAGGACCTAAAGTGAAGTAGATGTGGTTCCTGCTCTCTGGAAGCTCAAAGTGTGGATAAATTATACAGTCAATTACTTTATTTTGTGAACATCACCAAATTGGGATGGGCCATAGGGTATATTCCAAGGAGTAGAATATGCCCTCTGCCCTGTGATGATGATGGTGGCCATAGTGAGACTTGTCATTTATGTCAGGGGTTAGGATTGAGAAAGTAATCAGTGGATTCATTTCTGGACTCCAAGTCAAAAACCACAAAGACAAATCACAGATTTTGATCTACTCACAAGGGCCATATTAAGGACTATGACTATTATTATAATATTATTATAGAGAACAATAATAAATAATTTAAGCATTTATTCATTTGCTGTCTGGAGAAATGGGGATCTAATGTTATCTATAGACACATGAGACTATTGAAGAATAAAGGGAGGGCTTTCCTTGTCTTCTAAGAAGACATTCTGCCTGGCACTGTGCAGAACGCTTAATTCAAATCTGATCATGTTACTATCCTGCCTGTCGAAAACTCTGCAAAGACTTCATAGCATAAGGTCTATGTGATCTGGCCCCTGTCCTGCTTTCTTCATTAGATTTTGCCTTCCTCTCCAGCTGTCACTTCCAGCCATATGGGCCTCCCCTCAGTTCCTCCTGTGCCTCAGGACCTTAGGAAGTGCCCTTTCCATTGCCCAAAACACTTTTCCTTCTACCCTTAGCCTGTTTAACTACTTTGTCCCTTCACGTCTCTACTTGACAATCACTTTTTGTTGTTGCAATTTTGCTGGGGCTGGGTTTGAACTCACCACCTGGTTATATGGGGCTCAGCGCCCGACTCACTGAGCCACAGGCACCGCCCTTGACAATCACTTTTTCTGGGAAGTTTTCTCCAGATAAGACATAATTAATCTTCCTTTTCTTTTTTTTTTTTGAGATAAAGTCTCACTATGTCACCCTGGGTAGAGTGCTGTGGCATCACAGCTCACAGCAACCTCAAACTCTTGGGCTTAAGCAATTCTCTTGCCTCAGCCTCCCAAGTAGTTGAGACTACAGGCACCTGCCACAATGCCTGGTTATTCTTTGGTTGTAGTTGTCATTGTTGTTTGGCAGGCCCGGGCTGGATTTGAACCCACCAGCTGCAGTGTATGTGGTTGGTGCCCTAGCTGCTGAGCTACAGGCACCAAGCCTAACCTTCCTTTTCTAAAGCCCCTTCCTTTCTTTGCATTGATACAATTTTAATCTCACAAGTACTTGAACAGAATGTTTTTGAGACAGGGTCTCAAGTCTCAAGCTGTCGCCCTAGGTAGAATGCCATGGCATCACAGCTCCCAGCAACCTCCAACTCCTGGGCTCAAGCGATTCTCCTGCCTCCACCTCCCAAGTAGCTGGGATTACAGGTGGTCACCATAACACCCAGCTATTGTTTGATTGTAGTTGTTTGGCAGGTCTGGGCTGGATTCAAACAGGCCAGCTCCAGTGTACGTGGCTGGCGCCCTAGCCACTGAGCCTTAATTTTTATTTTTAAAATCTTTTTGCTACACTTATTAAGTTCTGAGCTAAAGAGCAGCGCCTGTGGCTCAGTGAGTAGGGCGCTGGCCCCATGTACCAAGGGTGGCAGGTTCGTACCTGGCTCTGGCCAAACTGCAACAAAAAAATATTAATAGCTGGGTGTGGCAGGCGCTAGTAGTCCCAGCTACTTGGGAGGCTGAGGCAAAAAACTGCCTAAGCCCAAGAGCTGGAAGTTGCTATGTAAAGCTATGGCACTCTACTGAGAGCGACAAAGTGAGACTCTGTCTCTAAAAAAATAAAGAAACTTCTGAGCTAAAATTTGATCATGCTCTTGCTAAGCCTTTTATAATAGCAAAGTAGTTAAACCTACAGGTTGAATTTCATTTTAGCTCTTAGCACCTTTCCTGGCTGTGTGATTTTGAAGGATTATTCTGGCTCCTTGAGCCTCAGTTTTTTGTTTGTTTTTTGTTTTTGAGACTGAGTCTCACTTTGTTTCCCTCAGTAGAGTGCTGTAGCGTCACAGCTCACAGCAACCTCAAACTCTTGGGCTTAAGTGATTCTTTTGCCTCAGCCTCCCAAGTAGCTGCGACTACAGGCTCCTGTCACAATACCTGGCTATTTTTGTTGTTGTTGTTGCAGTTGTCATTGCTGTTTAGCTGGCCCGGGCTGGGTTTGAACCTGCCAGCCTCGGTGTATGTGGCCAGCACCCTACCCACTGAGCAACAGGAGCTGCGCTTGAGCCTCAGTTTTCCCATGTTGAAAATGGAGACAGTATGCCTTTCTACTCCATAAAAATCAAAATATAATGTATGTAAAACGCTTAGCTCAACCCCAGGGCTTACGGCAGGCTACAATAGTTATTTACTTATTGTCTTATTTAATGCTGCCTGGCCAGACTCTGTGTATTTGCTTAACTAGGTAAATTTAAAGAAAAAAAAACTTTTTTTTTTCCAGTTTTTGGCCAGGGCTAGGTTTGAACCTGCCACATCCAGCATATGGGGCCAGAGTGCTAGCCCTTTAAGCCACAGGCACCGCCCCTAAAGAAAAATTTTTAATGGCCCGTTTTGGGGTTTAAATATAGAGAAAGGGCTTGGCGCCTATGGCTCAAGTGGCTAAGGCGCCAGCCATATACACCTGAGCTGGCGGGTTCGAATCCAGCCTGGGCCTGCCAAACAACAAGGACGGCTGCAACCAAAAAATAGCCAGGCATTGTGACAGGCGCCTGTAGTCCCAGCTACTTGGGAGGCCGAGGCAGGAGAATTGCTTGAGCCCAAGAGTTGGAGGTTGCTGTGAGCTGTGATGCTACAGCACTCTAGCCAGGGCGACAGCTTGAGGCTGTCTCAAAAAAAAAAAAAAAAAAAAATATGGAGAAAGGAGGCCTGGCACAGTGGTTCACGGCTGTAAGGCTGTAATCCTTGTCCTCTGGGAGGCCTAGGTGGTTAGAATGCTTGAACTCAAGAGTTCAGAGACCAGCCTCAGCAAAAGCGAGGCCCCCATCTCTACTACAAATAGAAAAACTAGCCGAGCATTGTAGTGGGCACCTGTAGTCCCAGCTACTTGGGAGGCAGAGGAAAGAGGATCATTTGAACCCAAGAGTTTGAGGTTGCAGTGAGCAATGATGCCAGGGAACTCTACCCAGGGTAGAGTAAGACTCAGTCTCAACAAAAAAAAGAAAAAAAAAGGAGAAAGGAAAGAAGACTGGGCGTTCCTGTTGAAAAGGAAAGGTGAGGAAACAACTTTGCAAATGAACTTGTCTTCTAATGACACTGCGATTAAGACTGAGTATTTTTACAATGGGGTTCTTTCACAAACAGGGGCTCTGCAATCCCCACAGACATCCTGGGAAGTAGGCGTTACTACTATTATTATTATTCCAATTAGACTGGGGAGATGCCTGAGGCCCAAACTGCTTAGCATAGCGCATGCTAAGGGGAGTCACCAGGAGTGGGAGGGGGTTGAGGAGCTGGGGTCTAGTCTCTGCTCTGCCACAGACCAGCTTGTGGCTCTGAGGCAAACAACCTTACTTTGTTGAGCCTCAGTTTTTAGGACTCTAAGGTGGGGTTTATCCTACGAGACACTGCTGTAAATCTACAGGTAAAATCACCTTGCCCAAGGCACAGACAGGGCTGTTTGATACTGAGGAGGCCAGAAGAGACTTTTATCTCTGTACCTGCTAAGAGCTAAGGCAGCTAGGAAAGTGGTGGGGCATGTGTTCATTATTAACGACAATATATATTTTCTTTAACAACAACTTTTTTTTTTTAAAGACAGAGTCTCTGTCGCTCTGGGTAGAGTGCCATGGCATTGTAGCTCACAGCAACCTTACACTCTTGGGCTCAAGCAATTCTCTTGTCTAAGACTTCTCAGTAGCTGAGACTATAGGTGCCCTCCACAATGCCCCATGAGTTTATTTATTTATTTATTTATTTTTCTATTTTTTTTTAGTAGAGACAGTGTCTCACTCTTCCTCAGGCTGGTAACAAGCACTTTTATAGTGTTTTCCATGAACTGGGCATTGTTAGAAATGCCTTATGTGTATTAGCTCACATTAATTCTCACCACAGCCCTATGAAGTGGGTAAAATGATCTCCATTTGAAAGATGAAGAAATTGAGGCATAGAGAGGTAATGTAATGTGCTTATAAAAATACCTACCATATATAGATATTGAGAACTTTTTATTCACCAGGTACTGTACTAAGCACTTTATATATGCTATCAAAAACCTGGAGTTGTTGGCTAGGCATGGTGGCTCATCCTAGCATTCTGGGAGGCCGAGGCAAGTGGATTGCCTTAGGGCGGCGCCTTTGGCTTAAAGGGGTAGGGCCCCGGCCCCATATGCTGGAGGTGGCAGGTTCAAACCCAGACCTGACCAAAAAACTGCAAAAAAAAAAGTGGATTGCCTTAGCTCACAGGTTGCAGACAAGCCTGACCAAGAGCAAGACCCCAACTCTAAAAATAGCTGGGCTTTGTGGCAGGTACCTACAGTCCCAGCAACTTGGGATGCAGAGGCAAGAGAATCACTTGAGCCCAAGAGTTTAAGGTTGCTGTGAGGTATGATGCCAGGGTACTCTATGGAGGGCCGACAAAGTGAGACTGTCTCAAAAACAAAACAAAACACCCCCCCAAAACTATACTTGCTCTAAGAGATGAAAAGATGATGGTATAATTCAACTCAAATGTCACATTTAACAACACTGGCATCAGTTTATCAATATGTTGATTTCTTGGGGGCAGTGCCTGTGCTCAGGGAGTAGGGTGCCAGCCCCATATATCAAGGATGGCGGGTTCAAACCTGGCCCTGGCCAAACTGCAACAAAAAAATAGCTGGGCATTGTGGTGGGCGCCTGTAGTCCCAGCTACTCAGGAGGCTGAGGCAAGAGAATCGCTTAAGCCCAGGAGTTGAAGGTTGCTGTGAGCTGTGTGACACCCCAGCACTCTGAGGGCAATAAAGTGAGACTCTGTCTCAAAAAAAAAATGTTTAGCATGAGGGTGTCTAGGATATATATGTACACATGCACACACATAAACATATATATGTATATGGCATTTCTTTTTAGTGTTAATTTTTTGAGGAGCAAATTTTTATTTAATATAATATCTAATATTTAATTTATACAAGAGTTGCAAAACTAATACAAGAAATTCGAGTGGTGCCTGTGGCTCAGTGGGTAGGGCACCGGTCCCATACACCGAGGGTGGCGGGTTCGAACCTGGCACTGGCCAAATTGCAACAAAAAATAGCCGGGTGTTCAGCTGCATCTGTGGCTCAGTGAGTAGGGTGCGAGCCCCATATACTGAGTGTGGAGGTTTCAAACCTGGCCCTGGCCAAACTGCAACAAAAAAATAGCCAGGTGTTGTGGCGGGTGCCTGTAGTTCCAGCTACTCGGGAGGCTGAGGCAAGAGAATTGCCTAAGCCCAGGAGTTGGAGATTGCTGTGAGCTGTGATGCCATAGCACTCTACCAAGGGAGATAAAGTTAAGACTCAGTCTCAAAAAAAAAAAAAAAGGAAAAAAAATTCATGAGTCTTTTTAACCAGATTCTCTATTTGTTATATATTTTGTTGAATTCACTTTACAATCTCCCTCCCTCATATATATGTTTATATTTTGAACTGTTTGAAGGTAAATTGGTGGGACTGTGTCTCTTTACCCCCAAATATTTCAGTGTTCATAGCCTAAGAGGAAAGATGCTCTTATTCTCTTATGTATGTGCTTTTATTTTTTGGTCTTTTTTTTTTTTTTTTGGTAGGGACAGAGTCTCACTTTATGGCCCTCAGTAGAGTGCCATGACGTCACACAGCTCACAGCAACCTCCAGCTCTTGGGCTTAGGTGATTCTCTTGCCTCAGCCTCCCAGTGGCTGGGACTACATCGCCCCGCTATTTTTTTGTTGTGGTTTGGGTTGGTTTTGAACCCACCACCCTCGGTATATGGGGCCAGCGCCCTACCCACTGAGCCACAGGTGCTACCCTGTTTTTTGGTCTTTAATCACAGAATTTTTATCTCCTTAATGAACATTGATTACCATCTCCATTATAATGATTGTGATCTGTTACAACAAAATTTTAAGTAAACGCTGCTAGGTATCTCAGTCAAGGTCTGCCCTCACAGTTGCCTCACTCTGTATACACCCCTTCCTTCTCAGTACCCTCCTCTGTAAAGAGGCCCCCAATTCTTCCTGCCCCAAATCCTCATGGGTGGCTGTGAGGTTCAGATGAGATGCTGAATATGAACAATGCACTTTGATGCCCTGGGGAGACATAAGGCCAATTTTATTCTACCTGTTCTTCTGGTATTCCTGCTGTTTCCTGAATTATAGGACTAAGACCATGTGGTCCCTCAGACCTTCTACTTTTTCTTCTTAGATTTAGGTGTATGCTGTCCCTAGAAAAACCCATCACATCCCAGCAAAATCAGCCTTTTGGAATCTGGATTAGGCCACCTAGACATTCCTGGTGATGGCTCAGGTATCCTTTGTCAGGTGGCAATTCCTAGCTCAGGTCTTGGGACATGGGGGCCCAGCAGCCCTTTCTGTAGCCCTGCTAGTTCATGTAGTATTTTATTTCCCATAAAGACATGTCCCAGATGGTGAGGACAAGTCAGAGGTTCTTTCAAGAGACCCCCTTCTTCCTGCACCAATGGACTGGAACAGAGTTTTGGATGTTTGTGCCAGACCACTAAGGAATTCCTGCTGTTCATTCACAGAAAACCATCCTGGGTGCCTAGTTCAATTTTGTCTAGTATCTCCTTAGCCTCTCCCCAAGCTCTTAGGAGAACAAGATGTAATACATTTAGGCACCTTTTCAGCTCCCAAAGAATTAACCATTTAGGGTGGCACCTGTGGCTCAAAGGAGTAGGGTGCCGGCCCCATATGCCAGAGGTGGCTGGTTCAAACCCAGGCCTGGCCAAAAACTGCAAAAAAAAAGGAATTAACCATTTACTCATTTATTCACTTAGCTGATAGGAGATATAGAGAGACAGCTGTGGTTTGACACAAAGAGCTGGAGGCTAGGAGGTAGGAAACTTGTGTTCATTTAGTCATTCAACAAACTTGCCTTGTGCTCCTTTTTGGTACAACCCCCCACTTCCGCCATAGGCAATGGAGACACAACTTGGAACAAGATGGATGTGCCTTCTGCCCTCATGGAATGAACTTTGTGTGTGTGTGTGTGTGTGTGTGTGTAGCAGGATGTAAACAAGAAATATGCAAAAAAATTTCAGATATCTGTAAGTGCTAGGAGCAGAATAAAATAAGACAGGAGTGATGGGGAGGGGAGACTGTTCAAGTGGGGTAGTCAAGAGAAGACCTCTCTAGAAGGCCTCCTTTTGGAAGAGAACTTAGTGGTGAGAAGTAGGCCATGCAGAGATTCTGGGAAAGAATGTCCAAGAGGAGGGAACAGAGAAGGCAAAGATCCCATCACAGGGAAGTGCTTGGTATATGTTAAGAATAGCAAAGAGGAGAAAAGGTTGAAGTGAAGAAAGAGGGAAGAAGAATCCTTGAAAGGTAGTCTTCTGATACACAGCCCTGTAGGCTGTCATGTCATTCATTTGCTTTTTTTTTTGTTTTATTGAGACAGAGTCTCACTTTGTTGCCATTGGTAGAGTGCTATGAAGTCAATACTCACAGCAATCTCAAACTCTTGGGCTCAAGTGATTCTCTTGCCTCAGGCTTCCTAGTGGCTGGGACTACTGGCACCTGCCAAAATGCCCAACTATTTTTTTTTTTAAGCAGGCCCAGGACGGATTTGAACCCACCATCCCCCGTGCATGTGGTGGGCTGCAGGTGCCCAGCTTTATTCGATTTTTCTTTCATTCAACACATATTTATTAA
This sequence comes from Loris lydekkerianus, assembly GCA_963574355.1. Taxonomy (NCBI): domain Eukaryota; kingdom Metazoa; phylum Chordata; class Mammalia; order Primates; family Lorisidae; genus Loris; species Loris lydekkerianus. The sequence goes on along the minus strand of CAUYPK010116242.1, from coordinate 24,788 downwards.
GCATCTACCATGGTCTTGTTCTTAGTCTAATAGGGAGATAGACCATAAGCAGGTAAAGAAGCAAATATGTAAATACAAATACCCTGTAAGAGAAATATTATTAAGGCTGTTTTGCAGTGGTGGGAGGCCCGTTTCAGGGCAAAGAAACTGAGACCTGGCTTGGTGCCTATAGCTCAAGAGGCTAGGGCGCCAGCCATACAAGGGAGTTGGTGGGGTCGAATCCGTCAAACAACAATGACAACTACAACCAAAAAATAGTTGGGCGTTGTGGCGGACGCCTGTATTCCCTGCTATTTGGGAGGCTGCGGCAAGAGAATTGCTTAAGCCCAAGAGTTTGAGGTTGCTGATAGCTGTGACTCTACGGCACTCTACCCAGGGCGACAGCTTGAGACTCTGTCTCCAAACAAACAAACAAACAAACCTGAGACCTGCTAGTTGAGTGGGACTTCTTTCTCAGCTGGTGAATGAATACCCGCAGGGAGGCAGCCAGAGACCTGCCGGCCTTCTTTCCTCTCCCCTTCTCTCCCCTCCCATCTCCTAAAGATGGCTGATAACAGCCTAGCAGGGTGGGAGGAAGCACAAGCCACAGCGTCCGAAGCAGGGTGACTGGAGGGGCCCCAAAGCACCAAGGTGACATAGAGGCTGGAGGTGAGTGTGAAGCGGCAAAGGGGAGGCTGGGGTGCTGTGTGACTCCCTTCTCCGTCTGGGCCCCCACATCCAGACCTGTCCTTCTGCAGTCTGGATGTAGGGGGCAGGGTCCCAGAAATCCCAAGTTTGGAGGCGATGTCTGGAGCCCGGCCTTAGGCCTCATTAGCCGGATAAATGACTTAGCTGGCCTGGGGCACAGTAGGAGATGCCCGTGGAGGAGGGGCGGAGGGGAGGCTCCCGGAGCGATTTCAAATTTCCCTCCTCCCCTCCCCTCGACCCGCCCGCACCCGGGCCGGGCTCTGAATGGCTGCAGCGGGGGCACCCCCGGGCGGGGGCGGGGCGACGGCCTGGCCGGGGCTACAAGGGGAGTGGGCACCGCCCCCTTCCCACCCACTCCCGCTGCCCAGTCAGGCCCGCGCGGCTTCCTCGCTGCCGTCGCCTCCGGCTCCGCGGCCGCAGCCGCGTGGACGGTCGGAGCGCCCCCAGACTGACGGGACCGGCCCCCTGGCGGGCAGGAGAGCGGGCGGCCGCGCCCGGCCGGCCACGCGGGGGTTAAGGGGCCCGAGTAAACGTAGCTCGGCGATCGGAGCCGGAGATTCGCGAGCCCAGAGCCCTGCGCGGCCGCCCGCCGGCCTCCCGCCAGCCGGTCCCGACCCGCGGCTTCACCGCGGAGCCGCGCCCGAGCCAGCCTCTCGGCAGGTGAGCGCCCGGCGGCCTCGGGTGGCTTGTCGGCGGGGGGCTCCGAGGGCTGGTGGGGGAGGGGGCAGCAGCGGGCTCCGGGTTTGCGGGGGAGAGAGTCTCTCCCGGGGACCGCCTGGGGAGGGGCACCTACTGGGCTGGCGACTACGCTTGGTCGGCGGGGGGTTGCCCTGAGGAAAGTTCCCTGACCCTGCTCGGGGTGGGACCTGGGTAGAAAGCGGGGGAGTATTTCTGACGGGGACGGCGTCGGGGATATGAGTGGAAGGGACACTTTTGCTGTATTCCAAGACCCCTACGGGGAGAGTAGTTAGTTCTCAGCCAGGGAGATGCCCAGCCTCTCGGGCTATAGAGTCGAGAGGAGCAGGCGTCGCTTCAGACAGAAGTGGAACAAGGGGTTTTGCTCCCCTCACCTGGCTGGGCCACTGAGGGGGAGGCCGAAAGGGGAGTTGTGTTACACGGAGGTGGGCTTCGGTCCCTTATGAATTGGACCTGGGGGCTTCAGGCGAGAGACTACCCACCCAGCCGCGGGTTGGGAAGAGCTTGTGGGTGTGGGTGCGGGCGGGCAGGCTGACCGCGGGGTACGCGCGTGCCGGGGGTGTGAGCAAAAGGGCTCGCTCCCGGGGTCCTCCGGAGCTGCCGAGCCCCCGAGGGCGCGGCGCAGCGGGGCTACCGGGACGCCCTCGGGAGGGGCTGCCTTCTGTGCACACCTGGCCGGGAAGGAGCCGCGCAGGAGCGGCGCCTCCCTGCCGCGCCTAGACTGCCTGCCCTAGGGGCTTACTTTCCATTTTTTGCCTTCCAGGGTGAGGTTGTCCCCACTGCCCAGATTCGCAAACTGAGGCTTCAACTTCTAACTCCACCTCCTAGAAGCCAGGTTTCTCTGTTCGTGGTCGTATGACGGGCGCTTGTTGGACTCTACTTTACAGGGGAGAGAGTGGAAGCGGAGAAAGACAGCGGAGAGTTAGCTGTCTAAAGACAGCGCTGTCCTCGGGCCCAAATTTTCAGCTGGAGGCTCTCACCTGTGTCCAGAATTCTGGGCCCAGCCCTATGCCTGTGCCTCCGGCTTTCCTCTCATTCCCCCTAGAACTGGGAGAGAAGTTGGCTTGGTCCCTGTGCTTCCCCTTCCTCCCCCAAGCAAAGTGGTGTTTGAATTAAAGGGAATTAAGGGCAGAGCATGGACTTTGAACTGCCTCCTAAATTGTGGATGTCGTGGGTTTTGCAGACCGGTGGCAATTGCTTTTGGAGACGGTTGCTGCTGGGGCCCTCAGACCACTCTAGCCACTGACTTGCCACTTGCTTCCTCTACCAGGCTTACTGTGCTTTTTTGTTCACTGGCTCTTCGAAGCCCCAGGTGAAGACTTGATTTTTTTTTTTTTTTTCCAGAGTTAAGATGATGATACCTATTCTATTGGTTTGGTATGCAGGAAGCACTCAATACATGTTTGCCGTTGTTAGCATTAGCTAGCATGTGGCTAAGCAGACTTCATTCTTAGGGAAGCATAAGTCTTTAGTGTGTTTAGATCCTATCTTAGCAAGTTCATTGCCTTCCCTATGCCTTAATGATTACATCTGTGAAAACGAAACAGTTCTACCAATCTCATAGATTGTGAAAGGATGAAAGCGGTTTTATGCGTGATTTAACCTCTTTAATCCTCAGTTTTTCTCAGATGTTCAGGTGTAAGAGCCCCCTACCATATTGGGGGTGGGAGGACTCAATGGTTGGGTCAGCATGTACTAAACGTTGAGATGTGTATTAACTAGTAGCCTCTCACGTTTAGAGTAGCCATTACTGAGAATTGGGAATGAAGGGAGGCACTTCTTTGAGCTTCTCCTTTCCCCCTCTTCATGAAGGTACCCTATTTTTTTTCAACTATTGAGAGCTTTTCCAAAGCATTGTCCATGATTTGGGAGTTGGCAGGAAGGACTGCCCTTTTTCCCCTTTGAAAGGAGTCATGGTTTTGTTTTATAGGTTGGGGCCATTTTTTTTTTTTTTTTTTACCCCTCCCCAAAAGCTGAGGGCCTACTGTGAAGTTGTAATTGCAGAGCTGAGTGTAATCCTTTACCTTTCCTCATTGAGGTGGAGAGGGCTGAAACAAAGGGTCCATGGCTAGGGCCAGCCCCATCCAGCTCTTAAAGCCATAGGCATAACCTTCATCCCTAGCAAAGGGCAGGGGGAGGGGAGAAATCTATGAGCTGCAGGGGGCTAAGGGAGGAGCAAGCCTAGGCAGGGAAGGAGGTGGGGCTGGGGAGGCTGCTTCCTTTCCCTTTCAGCCACGCGGAGGCTGTGACCCTGAGGCACCTCGCCTGTCACCCCTCATTATTGCAGCCCCATGGGTTTTGGGGAAAGTTCTCCAAAAACTAACTTTGGGTTTCTGTTGTCCTAGACCAGCTCTCCTGCTGGCTGCCTTACCTCCAGGCTCAAACACCTTCATCTGAGATAGAACTCCCTACATAAGAAAGTCTTCCCATATGGGTCCCATACTGTGGAATGTGTTCCTTCTCCCTACCTCTATCTCTTGATAAGTACAGGACTTTAGGCCAGGTACATTACGTTTCTATTGAGTGATTTTTCTTTTATTTATTTTTTTACTGAGGCAGAGTCTCATTTTGTCACCCTTGGTAGAGTGCCATGGCATCACAGCTCACAGCAACCTCCAGCTCTTGGGCTTAAGTGATTCTCTTGCCTCAGCCTCCTAGTAGCTGGGACTACAGGTGCCCGCCACAATGCCCGGCTATTTTTTTTTTTTTTTTAAGCAGACCAGGGTTAGGTTTGAACCCACTAGCTTCAGAGCATGTGGCCAGTCCCCTAATCACTGATATACCTGCTCCACCTTCTTTTCTTTTCTTTCTTTCTTTCTTTTTTTAATTATGAATTCAGGGTGATTTCCAGTTTCATGGATAGCCAGATGGGAAGAGCAGAGTTTGTATTTCTTTTTTTTTCTTTTGGAGTCTCACTTTGTAGCCCTCAGTAGAGTGCTATGGCATCGTAGCCAGCGACCTCAAACTCTTAGGCTCAAGCGATCCCCTTGCCTCAGCCTCCCCAGTAACTGGGACTACAGCCATCTGCCACAACATTGGGCTATTTTTAGAGATGAGGTCTCTGGCTCAGGCTGGTCTCTAACCTGTGAGCTCAGGCAACCACTCACCTCTTAACCTCCCAGAGTGCTAGGATTATAGCAGAGTTCCTATTTCATGTGCAGACTACTTTGTACAGAGTGGGGAGACTTAGCCTCTCCTCTTGTGGGAAACTGATGTTCTCACAGGGCCCCTTTTACAGATGGTGAAACTGAGGCTCTGAGAGATCTGGTCATTTCTGCAGCTTGGTGATGAGCATTTCTCAGTACACTTCTCACATTTGGCACCACTGCAGCACATGGCTATTACTCCAGAAGGGAAAAAGCACTGTAGGTGTTCAGGTGGCTCCAGGCCTGGCTGGAGAAAGCCGCCTGGCAAATGAGAAGGGAGCCACACATAGGGCAGCTATTATTACCTTTTGTCTCTTTCCCATCTGAAGTGGGTATAAATTCCCCCCTTACCCAGCTCAATTTTGGGGGTTAAATGCAATTGAGAGATTTTTTAGCTTAGCAAACTTTAGTTTGCTCATTCGTAAAATTAGGTGGGGCTCCTAAATCTTATAAAAAGCTTATTAGCTGGGCGGTGCCTGTGGCTCAAGGAAGTAGGACCCCAGCACCATATACCAGGGGTTGACGGTTCAAGCCCAGCCCCGGACAAAACTGAAAAAAAAAAAAAAAAAAAAAAAAAAAAGTCTGTTAGCTGATGGATGGTAGGCAGTGGAGGCAATAGACTTAGAGGGGCCAGGGCTTTGGAAAGAAAATTGACGTTTATTTTCCTGCTTAGTGCGTTTTTATACGCCTATGTCTTCAGCCATGTTTCCTCTATCTGTAAATGATGTTTTCTTTTGATGCATCATTACTGGATGTAAATGATGCATTGTCACTCAATTTCAGGGGATATTGAAGTTTAGGGTTTTTTTTTTTTTTTGCACAGTTTTTGGCTGGGGCTGGGTTTGAACCTGCCACCTCCCGGCATATGGGACCAGCGCGCTAACCCTTTGAGCCACAGGCGCCACCGCGATATTGAAGTTTATAAATAAATTAAAGGTACACATTGAAGGTAACATAAAGGTTGAGTGTTTGATGATAAACACTAAAATTAGCAAGTGGTTGTTATTTACTTCTTCCTGGGGGAAACAATTCTAGTTAGTATTCCTGATAATTTTTACTAGGGAATAAGGATGAGGAGGACCTGTTTTGTGTGGGGAAACTGGAATACCTCAAAAATTAACATTCAACTTTTTATGTGAATAAAAATCAAATTTAGAGTCTTCAGAAGCCAGGAAGAAACTTGATGTTGCCTATAATGTGACATCCCAAGGTAATCACTGTTTTGTTATTTTAGGGCTTCTCAATTTCTTCTAGAAATGGAGAAAAATGTAAATAGGGCCAGATAGAGCCCTTTATTTTTTTTTTGCAGTTTTGGCCAGGGCGGGGTTTGAACCCGCCACCTCTAATATATGGGCCTGGTGCCCTACTCCTTGAGCCAAGATGTTGCCCCTAGAGTCCTTTCTTTCTTTCGTTCTTTTTTTTTGTAGAGGCAGAGTCTTACTTTACTGCCCTTAGAGTGCCATGACGGCTCACAGCAACTTCCAGCTTTTGGGCTTACACAATTCTCTTGTCTCAGCCTCCCGAGCAGCTGGGACTACAGGCGCCCGCCACAACGTCCCGGCTATTTTTTGGTGCAGTATGGTAGAGGCCTGGTTTGAACCCACCACCCTCGGTATATGGGATCAGTACCCTATCCTCTGAGCCACAGGCACCACTCCCTAGAGCCCTAAGTGAAGGGCTAGTGCACAGTGTTGCTAGGAAGTTGGCTCACTTGGTAAAGTTCTTACAAGGCACTGCAGTCACCCTTGGACTGGCTTTGTGGACAGGACAGTTTTGGGGAGCAGTGGGAAGAGAGACTTTGGAATTAATAACAACATTGGCAGCTTGGCACCTGTAGCTCAGTGAGTAGGGCACCAGCCACATACACTGAGGCTGGCGGGTGTGAGCCCGGCTCAGGCCTGCTAAACAACAATGACAATTGCAATCAAAAAGTAGCCAGACATTGTGGTGGTCGCCTGTAGTCCCAGCTACTCAGGAGGCTGAGGCAAGAGGATTGCTTAAGCCCAAGAGTTGGAGGTTGCTGTGGGCTGTGATGCCAGGGTACTCTACTGAGGGTGACATAGTAACACACTGCCTCAAAAAAAAAAAAAAAACAAAAAACAAACAACAAAAAAAACCCTAACAACATTGGCTTCTGTGGGCTTCTGTGGGTTTTTGTCTTCCGTTTCCTGTTCTTTACCAGCTGGCCGTGGCCAGGTTGCCTTAGCACTTCACTCAGAGGTTTTTTTTTTTTTTTTTTTTTTTGAGACAGTCTCACTTAATCACCCTGGGTAAAGTGCAATGGAGTTGAAGCTCACTGTACCCTCACACTCTTAGGTTCAAGCAATCCTGCCTCAGCCTTATAAGCGCCTACCACAATGCCTGGTTATTTTTAGAGACAGGGTCTTGCTCTTACTGAGTCTGGTCTCCAGCCTGTGAGCTCAGGGGAATCTACCCGCTTTGGCCTTCCAGAGTACTGAATTACAGTGGAAAGTCCCCCCACCCCCCAGTTTTTGGCTGGGGCTGGGTTTGAACCCACCACCTCTGGCATATGGGGCCAGCACCGTACTCCTTTGAGCCACAGGCACTGTCTGTGAGTGCTGGAATTACAGGCGTGAGCACCTAGCCTCAGTTTTTTTTATTCATGCAAACAAACCGTATGGGCATGACCTTAGCTCTAGTTAAGCCCCTTTGCGTGTCTGTCTCTCTCCCTTCTCTCTCTTTTTTTAGGCAGAGCCTCAAGCTGGGTAGAGTGCTGTAGCATCACAGCTCACAGCAACCTCCAACTCCTGGGCTCAAGTGATTCTCCTGTTTCCACCTCCCAAGCAGCTGGGACTACAGGTGCCCAGCACAAGGCCCAGCTATTTTTGGTTGCAGGTGATGTTTGGCGGGCCTGGGCTGGATTCGAACCCACCAGTTCAGGTATATGTGGCTGGCACCTTAGCTGTTTGAGCCACAGGTGCCGCCCCTTCTCCTCTCTTCTCTCTCTTTTTGTCTCTATCCTTTTTAATTTTGCCACTCAGGGATAAAATTTAATTTTTTTTTTTTTTTTTTTTTTTTTTAGTCATTTTTGTCACCCTTGGTAGAGGGCTGTGACTTCACAGCTCACAGCAACCTCCAGCTCTTGGGCTTAGGCAATTCTCTTGGGCTTAAGCGATTCTCTTGCCTCAGCCTCCCAAGTAGCTGAGACTACAGGCATCCGCCACAACGCCTGGCTATTTTTTGTTTCAGTTGTCATTGTTGTTTTTAGCTGGCCCGGCCAGGTTCGAACCTGCCACCCTTGGTATATGTGGCTGGCACCATAACCAGCTGTGCTACGGGCGCCGAGCCAGGGAAAATAGTTTTTATTTTTTTTAGTTTTTTAATTTTTTTGTAGAGACAGAGTCTCACTTTATTGCCCTTGGTAGAGTGCTGTGCCATCACAGCTCTTCACTTTATTTCATCACTTTATTGCCCTTGGTAGAGTACTGTGCCATCACAGCTCACAGCAAACTCCAGCTCCTGGGCTTAGGCGATTCTCTTGCCTTAGCCTCCCCAGTAGCTGGGACCATAGGCACCTGCCACAACGCCTGGCTATTTTTTTGTTGCCGTTTGGCCGGGGCTGGGTTTGAACCCACCACCCTCAGTATATGGGGTCGGCACCCTACTCACTGAACCACAGGTGCCGCCCAGAAAATAGTTTTTAAACCAATAAATTTCCTTGTGGGGAAAAGTGAGAGGTTGATGTTGATCAGGTTTGTGAGGAAAAGAGCATAGAGTGGGCAGTGAGACATGGTTGGGGACTCCTAAGTTTGAGGGAATAATAAATTCCTTGGATCATCACCTCCTGGATTTTTTGCTCTCATTTTGTAAACCTTATTACAGATGTTGAGTCTCCTGGCCTGATGGAGTTAACTTTGACATTTTGTCCTTATATTCTACTTTCTGCTTCTAACTCCTTCATTTGAACTTCTTGTTATATATGTATTTTTTAATAATATAATTAAATACTTATATTTATTATATTTATAAAAATATAAATAATATATTAAATTGTATTATAATTTTATTTTATTTTTTCAGTTTTTGGCCGGGGCTGGGTTTGAACCCACCACCTCTGACATATGGGGCCAGTGCCCTACTCCTTTGAGCCACAGGCACCTATATTTTTTATTTTATGTATTTTTTAGAGGTAGTCGTACTTTATTGCCCTCAGTAGAGTGCCATGGCATTACAGCTCACAGCAACCTCCAACTCCTGGGTTTAGGTGATTCTCTTGCCTCGGCCTCTCAGGTAGCTGGGACTACAGATGCCTGCCACAAAGCCCGCCTGTCTTTTATATTTTTAAGAGTTCCTGTCCTTCTACAAATTTCTTTTTATTTCTTTTTTTTAAATTTTTTTTGGCCAGGGCTGCATTTGAACCTGCCACCGGGCAGATAGGGCCGGCTCCTACTCCTTTGAGCCACAAGTGCTGCCAATTTCTTTTCTTTTCTTTTTTTTTTGAGATGGAATCTCACTTTGTTGCTACTCATAGTGTCATGGTGTCATAGCTCACAGCAACCTCAAAATCTTGGGTTCCAGCAATCCTCTTGCCTGAGCCTCCCCGAGTAGCTGGGGCTACAGGCACCTGCCACAATGCCCAGCTATTATTTTTATTTTTATTTTTAATTAATTTTTTTTTGTAGAGACAGAGTCTTACTTTACCACCCTTGGTGGAGTGCTGTGATGTCACAGCTCACAGCAACCTCCAGCTCTTGGGTTTCTGCGATTCTTCTGCCTCAGCCTTCTGAGCAGCTGAGACTACAGGCACCCGCCACAATGCCCGGCTATTTTTTGGTTGCAGTTTGGCTGGGGCTGGGTTTGAACCCTCCACCCTCGGTATATGGGGCCAGCGCCCTACTCACTGAGGCATAGGCGCCACCCTGCCCAGCTATTTTTTGTTGCAGTTTGGCTGGGGCTCGGCTTGAACCTGCCACCCTTGGCATATGGGTCGGTGCCCTACCCACTGAGCCATAGGAGCTGCCCAATATTACTATTTTTAGTAGAAACAGGGCCTAGTTCCTGCTCAGGCTGGTCTGGAACTCCTAAGCTCAAGCAATCTACACCTGATTTGAGCTTTCAGAGTGCTAGGTAGGATTATGGGCGTGAGACACCAGGCCTGGCCTACAAATTTCATTTTTTTTTCTACAGAGTGTCACTATCACCCTCGGTAGGGTACCGTGGTGTCACACAGCTCACAGCAACCTCTAACTCCTGGGCTTAGGAGATTCTCTTGCCTTGGCCTCCTGAGTAGCTGAGACTACATACAGGTGCACGCCACAACGCCTGGCTATTTTTTTGTTGCAGTTTGGCCAGGGCTGGGTTTGAACCCATCATCCTCAGTATATGGGGCTGGTGCCCTGCCCACTGAGGCACAAGCGCTGCCCACAAATTTCATTTATTTATTTATTTTTTTTTGTGGTTTTTGGCCGAGGCTGGGTTTGAATCCACCACCTCCAGCATATGGGACTGGAGCCCTATCCCTTTGAGCCATAGGCGCCACCCCACAAATTTCATTTTTAATGATGTCCTTTCCTTATTTTATAGGTATGACATTTTTTTTAAACTTTTTTTTGAGGCAGTCTCACTGTTGCCTAGGCTAGAGTGCCTTAGCATTGTTATAGCCCACAGCAACCTCAAACTCTTAGGCGCAAGTGATCCTCTTGCCTCGGCCTCCCATGTAGCTGAGATTACAGGCTCCTGCCACACGCCTGGTTAATGTTTCTATTTTTAGTAGAGATGGAGTCTCTTGCTTTGGCTGGTTTTGAATATGACATCTTTTATTGCTTGAAAATATTAATTGAAGTGTGTAGTGCTTTTTTCAATATTTTTTCAATTTCCTTTATTAATTTTTTTAATTTTATATTTTATTTTTATTTTTTTATTAAATTATAGCTGTATACATTAACCCTTTAGTAATTTTTAATGATTGAACTACATCTTCATATTTGACGAGGACCAAAGATTATATGTGGGAATTGACAATTAAATTTCTCTATGAGACAGTGACTTTTTTCTTTTTCTTTTTTGAGACAGTCTCACTTTGTTGTCCTGGTAGAGTGCTGTGGTGTCATAGCTGACAGCAACCTCAAACTCAGGCTTGAGCATCCTCTTGTCCCGGCCTCCCAAGTAACTGGGACTCCTGTCTTGTGCCACCATGCCCAGGTAGTTTTTTCTATTTTTAGTAGAGACAGGGTCTCTTGTTCAGCCTGGTCTTAAATTCCTAAGCTTAAGCAATCCACCCACCTCAGCCTCCCAGAGTGTTAGGATTACAGGCATGAGCCACTGCGCCTGGCCTCTGGGACAGTGACTTGAACTTATTTTGGGGCTCTAAAAATTCTGAAATGATCCATTTTTGAATCTTTTTCCCCAGAGTAGAGGAATCTTTCAATGTCTTCAGACCTGACTGTAGGGTGACAGTACTGGGGAGGTGTTATTCTGGCATCCATCCCTCTTGGCCAATCTGTGGTCACTTGTGTTCTTTCTAGAGCCTCAACCTGGGTAGTGGAGGAAGAGTGGTTGTCTTCAGAACAGATTGAAGAAGGAGGCCTGTGCAGGAGCATCTATTGCTTTTCCATCCCTCTGTAGCCCCACCTTCTTAACCTTTTTGGAGTCCAGCAGCCTTTGCTTCCTGTTGCAAGTTTGTGTGCGTGGGCCAGAGTTGGGGCTGAAACCTCAGCTCATGGAGAAGGGATGATGGCACTTTGGTGGGTGTTCTTAGAAAGCAGCACAGTGCTGGGTCCCTAGCTTCCCAGCTTTGTACTATGTGCAGTGACTCTAGCAGCAACAGCAGGTATCACCTCTGCATGAGCATCCTCATGAACTGGCTCACTGAAAGTAGAGTGTGGTCTAGGCTGGACACCGAATAGGCAGTTGCTATTGGCAGGATATTTTCCGGGTTCTCCTGGGTTACATGGGTGGTGGTATGTAACAGGATTTAAAAAATTATGTGCAGCTGGGCACATTGACTCATGCCTGTAATACCAGCACTTGGGAGTCTGAGGCAGCAGGTGGATTGCCTGAGCTCATGAGTTTGAGACCAGCCTGAGCTAGAATGAGACTTCCATCTCTAAAAAGAGCAGGGCATTGTGGCAGGTGCCTATAGTCCCAGCTACTTGGGAGGCTGAGGGAAGAGGATTGCTTAAACCCAGGAGTTTGAGGTTGCTGTGAACTATTATGCCATGGCACTCTACCAAGGGCAACAAAGTGAGCCTCTATCTCAAAATAAATAAATAAAAATTCTGTGCAAATGTGATTAGAGGTATTGGCATAATCTTGTCCTCTTGGGCAGCACCTGTGGTTCAGTGAGCAGGGCACTGGTTCCATATACCAAGGGTGGTGGGTTCCAACCGGGCCCCAGCCAAACTATAACAAAAATATAGCCGGGTGTTGTGGAGGGCGACTGTAGTCCCAACTACTCGGGAGCCTGAGGCAAGAGAATCTCCTAAGTCCAAGAGCTGGAGTTCCTTGTGTGAGCTGGGATGCCATGGTATGCAGCTTTGTCTACCGAGGGTGACAAAAAAAAAAAAAAAAAATCTTCTTGAGCCGTAGGAAAAAGGGTTCTAATGTAAGAGCAGGGTTGGTTTTGGGGGTCACCTTAGCCTGTTAACTCAGCTTGATCTTTCTTGGCTTTTTTTGACCACCTTCTCCTTACCCTGCTGACAGCTCCTTTAGGACAGGAGCTGTCTGATCTTTGCCTGTCTTTGATTCCTAAGTGGCAGCATGGTTGCAGAGGCATAGCAGTAGGCCATATCTGAATGGATGGGGGTGGCTCTGGAGGTAGGAAGGGAAAGGCACAGAGGAGGCCCTCTCTTTTGTGAAAAAGATGTCTGTGGTGAAGACTTGTGTGCATGCATGCTGACCCTGGGAGGTAGTTGTCAGGTAAGGAAGCCTTAGCTTAACAAAAAGTGGTACTTACTTGAAAAAAAGACTTGCAGAATAGACTTCAGGCATTCTCACATCCTTGGGTAAATCTGCAAATCTCGTCTGTGTCCTTGTGGTGTCCTTGGAAGTTTTATGTTGAGCTGTAAATTAGCAGAGTACTGAGATAGAGGAACTATTCAGTACCTTTTTTTTTTTTTTTTTTTTTTAGATAGTCTCAAGCTGTTGCCCTGCGTTGAGTGCTGTAGTGTCATGGCTCACAGCAACCTCAAACTCCTGGGGTTAAGTGATTCTCTTGCCTCAGCCTCCCAAGTAGCTGGGACTACAGCCCCCCCCCCCCCCAAGGCCCGGCCATTTTTTGGCTTGTAGTTGTTATTGTTTGGCAGGCCCCAGGCTGGATTCGAACCCACCAGCTCTGATGTATGTGGTATGTGCCCAGCAGTTTGAGCTACAGGTGCCACCTAGAACTACTCTGTATTAATGTGATTCTTAACATGACCTAATTAGCATTGAAATACTGCTGCACATTTCTTTCTAAGACCTCTGCCTCTACCTGGCTAAGCCCACAGAACTGGCAGGGTACTCAAGGTGTATTGGGTTGAGGTGCTGTGGTTGGTATCTTTGACTACATTTACCTTTAGGTCTGCTTCACTGCTATCTAGAGGTGGGAAGAGCTGAACTTCATTCACATCCATGTGTTAGAGAAGGAGGTGAACTTTTGTGGGACAGTGACTATGTAATTGTAGCCAATTTTAAAAAATGGTTTATGGGTGATGCGTGATGCCTGTGGCTCAGTGGGTAGGGCACTGGCCCCATATACCAGGGGTGGCGGATTTGAACCTAGCTCTGGCAAACTGCAGCAAAAAAATAGCACTGTGGTGGGTGCCTATAGTCCCAGCTATTTGGGAGGCTGAGGCAAGAGAATCGCCTAAGTCCAGGAGTTCGAGGTTGCTGTGAGCTGTGATACTACAGCACTCTACCAATGGCGATAAAGTGAGACTCTGTCTCTTAAAAAACAAAAATAAAAAATGAGATCATGGGCTGCTTTTTGACCCAATTGTACATAGGGAGTTTATCTTCATTTTGACTTTTTCTTTTTTCTTTTTTTGTTTGGAATATAATCACATGTCTACTTTTTCTTTATTATGAACATTGTGTTTTTTCCCCCAATACATGGGGGAATGCACAAGGATTTATGGTAGATATAATCGGAAATGATTTAGAAGTCTATTCACATCAAAAGAACTAGAAATGGTGAATTTCTAGTGTGTAAGCTGTGTGGAAAAAATCTAGGGACAATAGGAGAACTAGAAATGAGAGAACACAAACTAAGGAATATTTAAGACCTTTAAGGAAAAAAAATTATTATTATTATAATTTTTTGAGACAGAGCCTTAAGCTGTTGCCCTGGGTAGAGCTCACAGCTCACAGCAACCTCCAACTCCTGGGCTTAAGCGATTCTCTTGCCTCAGCCTCCCAAGGAGCTGGGACTATAGGCGCCTGCCACAATGCCCGGCTATTTTTTGGTTGTAGTTGTCCTTGTTGTTTGGCAGGCCTGGACTGGAGTCAACCTCCAGCTCTGGGGTATGTGGCTTATGCCTTAGCTGCTTCAGCTGCAGGCACGGAGCCAAAAAATTAACTTTTCAATAAGGGTACCTGGCTTGCTGTGTAGATCCTAGAAGGTATGAGTACTTGTAAAGCTATAGTGATTACAAGTAGTGGCAAGGGCTAAATACCAAATGGAAAAGTGAGCCCCAAACATTCTACATTTGTACAAGAACTTCACAGAAGAGGCAGTGTCGGGACATACTAGTCATAGGTGTCTGGTTTTCCTTATAGGGAAAATATTAGATCTCTGCATCATACTACTTACAAGGAATTAGGTTGGTTAAACCAGAATGGCCCAATTCAAAGAAAATGTTTCTTGGACAGAGGAATTAAGTCTGTTTTCTGATTGTAAATGTGACACTGGCCTTAAAAGCCATCCTCCTGAGAGATGTGAATTTATATAGTTAGAGAAAAAGTGCTGGAGGAAAATGGCTAACATGATGGAATGGCATTGGGCATTTCCCCCCCACTTCTCATGGCTTCATCTAACAGTGGCTATTTACTCTGCCCCTAGTGTGGTTGAATGTGTGGTTGAATGTAAACAAGTCTTTATTTGTTTGCAGTTTTTATTTTGACCAACAGAACTGCAGTGACCACCCTTGCACATGTATTGGTGAGAGCTTTGGGCTGGGTGGGTTCTGAGCAGCAGAATCCTGTGTGTCAGGATACAGGCACTTGGCAGTTTAGATGAAACTGTCAAGACATCCCAAAGGCTGAACCAGTATACCCAGACTTGAGATTTAAGGCATTCTTAGCTGTAGCTGAGAGTGTAGCCCACTGTGGAGGGGTAAAGGGTTTGCTTCCATTTCCAAGGGTTTGCTTAAAGCAGGTGTAAGGGAAGGGGCTGGTTGCCTCCATTTTGTTTGTATGTAAAAAGTTTTAAACTGTAAAGTTACCGTATCTTCACAGATCTTTCTGTATGCCCTTAGGTTTCCTTCCTTCCTTCCTTCCTTCCTTCCTTCCTTCCTTCCTTCCTTCCTTCCTTCCTTCCTTCCTTCTTTCTTTCTTTTGGCAGAGTCCCACCTTGTCACCCTTGGTAGAGTGCCAAAGCATCATAGCTCACAGCAACCTCAAACTCTAGGGCTCAAGTGATTCTCTTGCCTCAGCCTCCTGAATAGCTGGGACTACTGGCACCTGTCACAACACCTGGCTTTTTTTTTTTTTTTTTAGAGAGAGGCGGTCTGGCTCTGGCTCAGGCTGGTCTCAATCTACCAGTTTTAGCCTCCCAAGTGCTGGAATTATAGGTGTGAGGCCACTGGCTCCTATTTTACTTAATAATGGTTCCAAAGCACGAAGCAGCAGCCATAAAGGGCTTCCTTTAAGTAAAAGTTCTCAACTCATTAAGGGAGGAATGCTGAGTTGCTGAGATGGTGGGATTACAGACCATTGAGCCCAGCAGGCAGGACTGTCTTCTACCTGGACATTCTGGTGGAGTTATCTATCTTATTTCATAGATGGTAAAATTGGGGTTTGAGAAAAAGATTGAGGGATTTTTCTTTTTTGCTTTCCTGTAAATCTGGGTTTTTTTGAATTTTAGTGGAAGTTCCTCATCAGATGAAATCAGTGGACTGAGACCTTAGCTACTGTCACCAAACAACCTGTGTCCAGCCCCCCTTTTCCTTTGGATGTGCTGACCCAGCTTGCCCAGATACCTTCCTTCCTCACTCCCTTGGGTGAAGTGTTCCTCCCTGGGCCTAATTTTTTTAGTGATACTTACCACATTTTTTGTGATGGCCTTTTTAAGATCTGTCCCTTGGATTAGACCTTTATAGCTGTGCAAACCTCAACAAAGGGTACTGTTCCTCCGTCCAGTTTACTTATTAAAATGAGGGATAGTACATGTAGCTTGGTCTTTCTCAGTGGAGATGCATAGAAATTGTCCCCTTTCATAGAATCTTGGGACGGTGAGAATACCTAGGAAAGACTTGAAGAGCAGTTCTGAGGAGAGGTTTCGGGAGTTTAGATTTCTCTTCCCTTAGCTACTGTGATGAATTTATAAATTTTAAAGATTTTTTTACTTCACTCTTGGGGAGGTGGGGGCTTTGGCATAGGTGCCAAAATGGTTCCTACCCTCAGCTTCCTGCTTCAAGTCCTCTGAACCCCTCCTGCATTGTGAGGTTTAATTAATGCAATTGACATTTATAAGGTGCTATGAAATAGTTCTGCTGCTGGTGCCAGCCTGGAGGAAGTGAATGACATCAGTTCTTTGCATTATTGCTGGGCTGGGGGTGCATCCTGAGCCTCCTGAGTCTAATTGGGGGTGCCACCCACCTCTCTTGTCTGCCACATTGCATTTGAGCACGTCTGACCTGGTTCAGTCAGGGCACAGGCACCCTACACTAATGAGGAAGGCCCTTGGGGGAGAATCTTGCGGGTGGGCCTTCTCAGCACTGCTGCCCACCCCTGAATCACATGCTGGACCCCATCCTCTGGGAAAGGGTCATAGTTCACCTCTCATCACAAGGTTAGGCAGCCACCTCCTGTGAAGGTAAACACTCCCTTGGTGTATCATATCTCCCAGCCTTGAAGCTCCCCTCATCCTAGGGATGGGTGGTTCATTGTTCCTAACTGGTATAATTCTAGTTTTCTGGTCTCAGGCACAGCACTTAACAGGCACGTGCCCTGGACTGCCCAGGCATGAGACTTGTTGGCACCATCACTTTACTGGGTGACTTAGTTAATTCATTTGAGCCTGTTGAAGGCAGGTGGATAATGGGACCTGTCTCATGATGGGGTGGGAATTTGAAAGATGTTAGACTGTGTTTAGCATATAGTAGGGAGCTGAGAATAGTTAGCCAACGTTGATGTGAGTGTGGTGGAGTGGGATGGCACAGTTCTAAAGCCAGTATGTCAGCTACTCTGGAAAGATCCCTTAGGTGCCATCTCAGCTCAGGGAGGTATACTAGAAGTTTATCTTTCAGCGCTGGAATGATAACACTACACAAAGCATTTGGCTTGTGAGGTATGTGAGAATAGGTGGGGGAAATTGGTATCCACGGTTGCACACCACTTGGTGCTAATTTCTCTGTGTTTCTAAGAGCATGTAGTTTAATTTGCGTTTTTTTTTTTTTTTTTTTTTTTTTTTTGAGACAGAGTCTCAAGCTGTCGCCCTGGGTAGAATGCTGTGGTGTAACTGCTCCCAGCAACCTCAAACTCTTGGGCTTAAGCGATTCTCTTGCCTTGGCCTCCCAAGTAGCTGGGACTACAGATGCCCGCCACAATGCCCAGCTATTTCTTTTTGGTAAATGCCCAGCTATTTTTGGTGCAGTTGTCATTGTTGTTTTAGCTGGCCCAGCCACTCTTGGTGTATGTGGCCGGCGCCCAGCTGACTGAGCTATAGGTGCCTCCGATTTTTCTATTTTTAGTAGAGACAGTGTCTCATTCTTGGTCAGGCTGGTCTCAAACTCCTGAGCTCAAGTGATCTTCCCATCTTGGTCTCTCAGTGCTGGAATTATAGGCGTGAGCCACCGTGCCCAGCTGGTACTTACTATACTTACTGTACTTACTTATTTAGACAGGTTAATCTATTGCCCTGGGTAGAGTACCCTTGGGTAGAATGCTAGTAGTTTCACAGCTCAGAGAAACTTGAAATATCCTGGGCTTCCTCTTGCTTCAGCCGAGTAGTTGGGACTATAGCTGCTTGTCATTATATTTGGCTAGTTTTTCTTTTCTTTCTTTCTTTCTTTTTTTTTTGAGACAGAGTTTCACTTTGTCACATCCCCACCCCCAGTAGAGTACTGTGGCATCAAAGCTCACAGCAACATCAAACTTTTGGGCTCAAGCAATTCTCTTGCCTCAGCCTCCCAAGTACCTGAGAATACAGGTGACTACCACAATGTCTGGCAATTTTTAAACAGAGTCTTGCTCTAACTCAGGCTGATCTTGAACCCATGAGCTCAGGCAATCCACCCAACTTGGCTTCCCAGAGTTCTGCGATTACAGGCATGAGTCACCACACCAGGCCCTCATTTTTCTATTTTAGTAGGAACAGGGTCTTGCTCTTGCTTAGGCTGGTCTCTAATTCTCAAACTCAAGTAATCCACCTGCCTTGGCCTCCCAGTGTTAGGATTTACAGGCGTGAGCCACCATGCCCAGCCTACTTACTGTACTTAAAGATTCAGTGTGATGGCTTGGTTCCTGTACCACAGTGGTTATGGCGCAGGTGGCACACATCAAGGCTGGCGGGTTTGAACCTGGCCCAGGCTAGCTAAACAATGACAACTGCAACAAAAAAATAGCCAGGCGTTGTGGTGGGCGCCTGTAATCCCAGCTACTTGGGAGGCTGAGGCAAGAGAACTGCTTAAGCCCAAGAGTTTTGAGGTTGCTATGAACTGTGACGCCACACACTGTATTGAGGGTGAACAGTGAAGCTCTCTCAAAAAAAAAGATTCAGTGTGTTAATGTGGGTAAAGTTAATACCGGTAAAGCACAAAACAGTGCCGGGGACATTCTAAGAACTGAAAAAAAAATTGTCACCTTATTAGGTGAGGATTTATATAGTATTTATACATGGGAGGAAGGGTGGATCAGATTATTTTTTGAGGGAGAGGCCCTAGGAGAGTGAGCCTTCCTCCTGGCTTTTGAGCCATGGGTTTTGAAGTCAGAAATAAGGAGGCTGAGGTAGGGAGATGGGGAAGTCCCGCAAACTGAAGGACTAGCAGCACATGCTTGCAGGCTCTGTTTGGCTGGTGTGTAAACCAGGGAACCGGGAGAGGAGCTGCTGAGCCTCTCAACTGTGGGTGCAGGTTTTGGAGCTAGTGTGTTGCGTCTACAATGACTCGGTGGTAAGGGTGATAAAGGTAGAGGAGACGTTAGTGGAACCATGTTTAGTTATGAAATGTTTGGAAGGAGCTGTGTTTATCTGGTCAGCTCACTCCTGGCACCAGGTGGCTCGAGGCATTTATATAGTGAGTTTTCCTTCTCTGAATCTCCAGGGTTCAGGTCTGGATCTAGAGGCCTGCAGGTTTTCCTGAACGTTGATCTAGGTTTGGGAAGGGGTGCTGCTGCCTACATGCCTGATAAACTGGCAGCAAGTGGAAAGGCCCGAGGCAGTTAATCATTGTTAGATCTGGGCCCCAGGTCCACCTGGGCCTGTCTAGAAGGGTAACTGCTGTCTGGTTCTTATGCCTAGTTAAGGGCCACGGGAGGGGTATCTGGTGTTGCCTAAGATACCCACTACCCACTGGAACCCTGTGCTCAGCGGAAGGAAGGAAAGTCATGCTCTTTAGTTATGATTTTAAAGAATATTTTATTATTATTTTTTGTGCAGTTTTTGGCTGGGGCTGAGTTTGAACCCATCACCTCCAGTATATGGGGCCAGCGCCCTACTCCTTTGAGGCACAGGCGCTGCCCCATGCTCTTTAGTTTAGACCTCTGCTCTCTATTTTTTGGTTTTGAGACAGTCTCACTATGTCACCCTCCACAGCTCACAGCAACCTCCAACTCTTAGGCTTAAGCAATTCTCTTGTCTTCAGCCTCCCAAGTAGCTGGGACTACAGGCGCCCACCACAATGCCTGGGTATTGTTTGTTGCTGCTGTTGTTTAGCTGGCTCAGGCCAGGTTCTAACCCACCAGCCTCAGTGTATGTGGCTGGTGCTGTAACCACTGTGCTACCAGTGCTGAGCTTAGACCTCTGCTTTTCATCGACTACAAGCCCAGACCCCCAGAGCTCCCTTAGGGTGGTTGACCCTACCCATGGGCCATCCTACCCATGGCCCAGCCTCTCTCATGCCATGCCATGCCTCCCAGGTTACTTAGTTCACTACTGATTTGGCCTGAGGTGGAACATTTGAAATTAATTATTATTTTGAGCTACACTCCAGCAGTTTTCCTGGGATTCTGGCCACTTGCACTCACAGGAACTGGCCATAGGTCAGTCAGCCTGTTCTTCCAGGTCAGGACCTGGGAGAAAAGGGGCTGAGAAGCAGCTGATAGGACTGGGTCAGGTATGGGCTCAGGAATGGGGGCTAGGAGTGGTAAGGGGGATCCCCTAACACGTGAACATGTGCTGAGGGAAAACTAAGCTTAGAAACTGTGAGCCACATACCCTTGGCATACCCCTACCACATGAAGCAACATCTACGCTTATGATCAGGACAATGTTTTTTTGGGAGAGTCTCACTGTGTCACCCTCCATAGAGTGCTGTTGTGTCACAGCTCACAGCAACCTCCAACTCTTTGGCTTAAGCGATTCTCTTGCCTCAGCCTTCCAAGTAGCTGAGACTACAGGTGCCTGCCACAACGCCCGGCTATTTTTTTTTTTGTGTGTGTGTGTGCAGTTTTTGGCCGGGGCTGGGTTTGAACCCACCACCTCCAGCATATGGGGTTGGCGCGCCCTATTCCTTTGAGCCACAGGCACCACCCTATTTTTTTTTTTTTTTTATCAGTTGTTCAGCTGACCCGTGCTGGATTTGAACCCCTAGCCTCAGTGCATGTGGCTAGTGCCATAACCACTGTGCAATGGGTGCTGAGCCAGGTTAAATATTTTAAAATGAAAACTCCTGGAAATAGCTGGGCATTGGGGTGGGTGCCTGTAGTCTCAGCTACTTGGGAGGCTGAGGGAAGAGAATCGCTTAAGCCCAAGAGTTTGAGGTTGCTGTGAGCTATGAGGCCATAGCACTCTACCGAGGGTGACAGAGTGAGACTTTGTCTCAAAAAATCCTGACTAGGGCCTCTGAGTTCCGTCCCTGCCTGCTCATAACCTGAAGGTTTTTTCTCTCTCTGGTACTTTTTTTTTTTTTTTTGGAGACAGAGTCTCAAGCTGTTGCCCTGCGTACAGGTGCCTGCTACAACTTCTGGCTATTTGTTGTTGCAGTTCTCATTGTTGTTTAGCAGGCCCAGGCCGGACCTGAACCTGCCAGCCTTGGTGTATCTGGCGGGCGCCCTAACCACTGTACTATGGGTGCGGAGCCGCGACAGTGCTTTTTCCCTTTTTTTTTTTTTTTAATGCAGTGTCTCATTTT
Source organism: Loris lydekkerianus (assembly GCA_963574355.1). Classification (NCBI taxonomy): domain Eukaryota; kingdom Metazoa; phylum Chordata; class Mammalia; order Primates; family Lorisidae; genus Loris; species Loris lydekkerianus. The sequence continues at coordinate 3,811 of CAUYPK010116242.1, read as the reverse complement.
GTGGCCTTTGGTATAGTGCTATGATATCACAGCTCACAGCAACCTCAAACTCTTGGGCTTAGGCGGTCCTCTTGCCTCAGCCTTCTGAGTAGCTGGGACTACAGGCGCCCACCACAACGCCCAGCAATTTTTTTGTTCCAGTTTGCCGGGACCGTTTCAAACCTGCCACCCTTGGTATATGGGGCTGGCGCCCTACCTACTGAGCCACAGTGCTTTTTAAATGTATATGTTAATGTCTAAGGACTCCTGTGAAAAATGCAATGTTAAAAGTCCTGATTATGTAAGTCTAGGATGGAACCTGAGATTCTTTAGTCACATAGTCACAACCAGCTCCCAGGTGGTACCAGTGCAACTGGTCCAAGAGTGCTGATTCCTGGGCCGCACAGGTCTGGCTGTCCTGTGCCCACACCTGGCTAATGTGCAGGTGAAGAGGATGAAATTGGGACCCCAAGGAAAAATTGCAAATCCTAATCCGCTGGGGGCGCCGCAGGCATCTTCAGACTGAACGCCACAGCGCCCCCTGGCGGGTGTGGTACCAGTACAGCAGCCTGAGGTGCTGTTTCTAGAAGTTACCCTGGGAGGCTAGCCCTGTGTACTCTGGCCGAGGTTGGTGGTGGTTCAGACCTGTTATAGCTACTTTTGGGAAGCTTATGCAGGAGGACTGCATGAGGCCAGAAGTTCGAGACCATCCTGGGCAACACAGTGAGACCTCATCTCTTAAAAAAAAATAATTACGGCCGGGCGGGGTGGTTCACTCCTGTAATCCTAGCACTCTGGGAGGCTGAAGTGGGTGGATCATAAGAGCTCACAGTTTGAGACCAGCTTGAGCAAGAACAAGATCTCATCTCTAAAAATAGCTGGGCATTGTGGCAGGCTCCTGTAGTCTTAGCTACTTGGGAGGCTGGGGCAAGAGAATCCCTTGAGCCCAAGAATTTTAGGTTGCTGTGAGCTATGACACCATAGCTACTAGGGGTTGACAAAGTGAGACTCTGTCCCAAAAAAAACAAAAAAAAAAGTAATTAGCCACCTGACTGAGCTACTTGGAAGGATGAGGTCATTTGAGCCCAGGAATTCTAGAGAATCCTGGGCAACATAGTGAGAGAATGTCTTAGAAGGGGTGTGGTGGTATATGCACCTTATAGTCCCAGTTACTTAGGTGGAGGTGGGGGGGGGGGCTCAGGATGATCTCTTGTGTAGGGATTTGAGGCTGGGGGTTTGATGCTACAGTGAGCTATGACAGCAAGATTGCTGCTTGGGCCACAGAATGAAATGAGATATGGAACATAGGCAGGGAGGACCTGGTGCATACAGGCTGCTGCTTCCTGGGGAAGCTCCTAGGCAGAGTTTGAGGACGGGAGGGTATGGTACTAACAACATTCTAGAGCTGTTTGGAGCTCAAGGATGTGTGTTTGGGGGCTTGTCTAGACTTTATTTTTCTAGACTTTATTTTTGCCCGTGGAAGTTAATGCAAAAGGCAAAACTAAAGGCCAGTGGCTTTCAGAAATTACTGTGAGGCAGCGCCTGTATCTCAGTGAGTGGGGCGCCGGCCCCATAGACCGAGGGTGGCGGGTTCAAACCCAGCCCCAGGCAAACTGCAACAAAAAATAGCTGGGCATTGTGGCGGGTGCCTGTGGTCCCAGCTACTCAGGAGGCTGAAGCAAGAGAATCACCTAAGTCGAAGAGCTAGAGGTTGCTGTGACGCCACAGCACGATACTGAGGGCGATAAAGTGAGACTCTGTCTCTAAAAAAAAAAAAAAAAAAGAAAGAAAGAAAAAGAGAGAAAAAGAAATTACAGTTTGAGCTGGCATTTGTGCCCTGGTTCTGTTTAGCCTGGTCTACACCTAATTTTGACTTCATCTTTTTGATGGGATATTTGACTTGGGAGACTAACTTTTGTTTGTCAGTTTTCCTTTTCTATAAAATGAACCCAGAGTCTCCAGGCAATGGGCCAAGCCATTAGAGAGGATCTAGCCTTGTATCTTTGCTGGTGATGCCCTTACCAAGTGGGGCAGCACTGGGGAGATTAAGTCCCAGAAGTGGGGGTGAGGCTATATAGCAGGTGGGCGCATGTCACTCCTGTTAACTGACCCTGCTCTTCTGCCTATGCATCCTCCATCCTTCCCTTCTTGGGAACTTGGGACTGCAAGCCTCAGCTGGTGAGGGAGGTGGGTGTGTGAGTGACAGGCCTGCAGACCAATGGGCCCTAGAGGATGGGATGGGGGCGGGGCTTGTGCTGCCATGGAGAGGACAGAAGCTGTTCTGTGGGGGAGGAGGGGTGGTGGGAAGAGGACCTGGAGATTGAGGGGAAAGGAGAGAGCAAACAAAGGGGTCAGGGGAGAAAATAATGCACTGGCTTCCTGAGCCCCTGCCGAGGCTGAATAGGGAGAGGGGGCTAGGGCTAGAGGGGACTGGGTCTGGCGGCAGGCGGGCTGGGGCAAGCAGGTTCCTAAATGGCATTGTTTGAAGGGCTGGCTAATTGCACAGAGCAGTCTGAGTCTCACCCCAGACCTGGCCCCCTCCTCTTTCCTGGGTGCTGGTATTTGAGTCTTCGGGGCAGCCTGGCCACATGGAACCAAGTCCTGGGCCTCCGAGTTTGGTGAGGGGGCAGCCTGGGCGGGTCCTTGGGTAGGAGTATAAACCCTGAAATGGCTTACGGGGCCTTGGCTGAAGGACATGGAGTCAGCCCATGGAGGGAGGCCTGGGGGCATGCTTGCATCCTTTGGCCCCCCTTCTTCCCTTCTCTACCTATCCTGGCTTCTCCCACAGGAAATGATGAAGGGAGACACCAGACATCTCAATGGAGAGGAGGACGCCAGCGGGAGGGAGGACTCTATCATCATCAACGGGGCCTGCAGTGACCATTCCTCGGACTCACCTCCGATCCTAGAGGCTATCCGCACCCCGGAGATCAGAGGTGGCTGGGCTAGTGGGGACCAGGGGTGGTATTGGGTCCTGACAAATTGGGCAGTCTCTCCAGACCATAGCTGAGATGGGAGGCTCTAGGGAGAGGCTTCCACAGCCTGGGTGGGAAGAGGGCTGTGAGGCCAGACCTAGAGCCAAGCCCCTGGCAACCACCCTGCAGCCTCAGCTCAGCTGGGACTCTGAGGAGAGTGATAGCAAGGGTGATGGATGGTTCCTTGTCCTCTTCCAGCCATGATCTTGGTATAGGCCAGGGACTTTGATGGCCCTTTGGCAGTGAAACCCTCTCACCTCAGAGCTGGTACTCAGGTTGAGATGGGAACCAAAAAAAAAAAAAAAAAAAGACTAAGGAGGGGGAAGTCTGACGCTTACCCTTAGTTCCTAAACCAGGGCACTTAGGATTCTGCTGCAGCTGGTTTGGAAACCCCAATACTGTCCTACACTCAGGTGTGCCACCCATTGGAATTTCTCATGTGTGTGGAATTATTCTATTATTTCTGCCTCATTCACAATAGAGATTCGCCACATGCAAGTACTTGAAATGTGGCTGACAGGGCAGACACTGAATTGTTCATTTAAATGTAGTGAGTGGTTACCGGATTAGGCAACATAATTCTGGAAGGGATTGGGTGTCTCCCCCCATTCATGCCTTTCCTACCTGAGTCTGCCCAGGACTTGGTTCCATGTGGCTAGACTGCGCTGTTCCCACTCCTTATGAGTACCTGGAGAAAAGCAGAGATGCTGAGAGTCTAAATCAGATGTCCTCAAACTTTTTAAACAGGGGGCCAATTCACTGTCCTTCAGACCGCTGGAGGGCTGGACTATAGTTTAAAAAAAACTATGAACAAATTCCTATGCACACTGCACATATCTTATTTTGAAGTAAAAAAA
>CAUYPK010116241.1:0-17461 GCA_963574355.1 Loris lydekkerianus | reverse complement strand
AAAAAAAAATTTTAAAAAAAAAAAAAAAAAAAAAAAAAAAAAAAAAAAAAAAAAAAATGACTCTTTTCCTTTCAGTAGATAGCCAGTAGTGGGATTGCTGAATCAAATGGTAGGTCTACATTTAGACCTTTGAGAAATGTTATACTGTTTTTCATAGAGGTTATACTAATTTTCAGTCCCTCCAACAGTGCAGAAGCATTCCTTTCTCTCTGCATCACACCAGCATCTATTGTTTTTTGGATTTTTTTATAAAAGTCATTTAAACAGGGGTGAAGTGATATCTCATCATGGTTTTAGTTTGCATTTTCCTGATGATTTGTGATGCTGAGCATTTTTTCATGTGTTTATTGGCCATTTGTTTGTCTTCTTTTGAAAAACTTCTATTCCTGTTTTTTGCCCACTTTTTGGTGACTTTTTTTTTTCTTACTGATGTGAGTTCTTTGTAGATTTTGGATATTGGCCCTTTATTGAGTATATAGTTTGCAAATACTTTCTCTCATTCTGTAGTCTGTGTATTTGCTCTGTTGATTGTTTCCTTAGCTGTGCAGATGCCTCTTAATTTAATCAGACCCCATTTATTTATTTTTGTTATTGCTATAATTGCCTTTGGGGTCCCAGTGGTAAATTCTTTGCCTAGGCCAACATTTAGAAGAGCTTTTTCCTACATATTCTTACAGAATTCTTATGGTTTGATGCTTTATATTTAAGGCTTTTATCCATCTTAAATTAATTTTTCTGAGTGGAGTTACAAGTCCTGTTTCGTTCTTCTGCATGTGGCTATACCATTTTCCCCACACCATTTATTGAATAAGGCTTATCTTCCCTAGTGTATGTTGTCTGCTTCACTGAAGACCAGTTGGCTATTGGGTGTGTGTCTCTATTTTTATGCCAGTTCCTAGTCAGGTAGCCTCTAGATTAGTTCCTCTTGCTAAAGATTGCTTTGACTATTCAGACTCTTTTCTGGTTCCAAATGAGGCATAGAATTATTTTTTCCACATCTGTGAAATATGGCATTGGTATTTTGATGAGGATTGCATTGAATCTGTAGATCATTTTGGGTAGCATGGACATTTTAACAATGTTGATTCTACTTATCCATGAGCATAATGTTTTTCCATTAGTTTGTATCATCTATGATTTCTTTCCTTAGTGTTGTGTAGCTCTTCTTGTAATCTTTCACCTCCTCAGTATTTTATTTTCTTGTAGCTGTTGTAAGTGGTATTGAGTCTTTGATTTGATTCTTAGCTTGATTGTTAAACCGATGTCTTTGCTGAATTTATTTATTAATTCAAGGAATCTCTTGGTGGGGTCTTTGGGATTTTCTAAATACAAAATCATATATTCAGTGAAAAGCAATAATTTGACCTCCTCTTTCTTGATTTGTGGATACTCTTTAATATCTTTCTCTTGCCTGATTGCTCTGGCTAGAACTTCCAACACTTTCTTGAATAGAAGTGGTGACAGTGGGCACCCCTCTCTTGTTCCCATTAGGGGAAATGCTTTCCATTTTTCTCCATTCAATATGATGGTGACTATGGATTTGTCACATATACATTTATAATTTTGAGGCACTTTTTAGGCTTCAGAAGGTGTCTGAGGTTTTTAACCTTCCATTTGGGACAAGAATTTCTTAACCTTCTATTTGAGGCAAGATCATTTATTTGTTATAGAAGGCTGTTTTGTGCCCTGTAGGATGTTTAGAAGTGTCCTTAACGTCCCCATAGTTATGGCAGCCAAAAATATCTCCTAAGACTTCCAGATGTTCCCTAGGGGGCAAAATTACCCATGTATAAGAATTACTACCCTAAATCAATTAAGGAAGTTATTTTCTGTTATGTTTACTAAGATATTTTAATCATAAAAAATATTAATTTTAACAAATACTAATTTTGTATCTGCTGAAGTTACAATTTTTCTCCTTTAGTTTATTAATATTATAAATTACATTACTTTTCTTTTTTTAGAAAGAAAACTTACTTTATTGCTCCAGGCTAGAGTGCCACAGCATCATAGCTCACAATCTTAAACTCTTGAGTTCAAGCAATCCTCTTGCCTCAGCCTCCTGAGTACCTGGAACTATAGGCACCAGCCACATGCCCAACTAGTTTTTCTATTTTTAGGAGAGATAGGATCTCACTCTTGCTCTGGTTGTTCTTCTGAGCTCAGGTGATCCACCCACCTCAGCCTCCTAGAGTTCTAGAATTAAAGGCATGAGGCACCACACCCGGCCTATTAGTTTCTGATGTTAATCTCTGATGCAGTTTTTTTGAACATATCATAGTCTGTGAATCATACAAAATTTTGATACTTTTCTTCAGTTTTGGGAAGGTGAACATTAAAAAAAACAACATGAGTTAGACCCCATGTTACCAGTTGAATTTTAATTGCTATGTTACAGTTTATTTTACTTATCTTACTATACAGCTTGCCTATTTTATTAATGATCTGGTTTTAAGTAATCTTTTTGGAAGATAATTCTTTTTCTTTGAATAACCAAGTGTTATTTGTACTTTGTTCAGACATAGATAAATCACTTATAAATTTATTGTATGATTAACATATTTAAATGTCAAATGACTAAAATAGCAATTTGACAGATGCTTCAATAAAAATGTATTTTAATTAAATGGATAACAAGGAGAATTGAATGTTGATTATTTATAAGTAGTGGAGAAATCAGATATGATTATTCATTCAATTCTAAGTGCTTTTGCAAGCATTAACTACTGCTGGCCCCCACAATAGAAAAAGGATGTATGACACTATTCTAGCTTCCATTTCCTCTAAATATTCCCTTAGAGCTATGTTTTCATAATCCTTGGAGGTGATACATTTAGGAGTAAAACCAACTTCTCTAATGGTGGTTTTAGCATTACTAAGGAAATGAAACTACATAGAATTGGAAATACTATGATGACTTTAATAAATAGAGTTGGCAATATTAATAAGAGGTAGAAAAACAACATTTCTAATCATAAATAGGTAATAATTAGAGATAAATTTTATTATGAACAATTTAAAAATATTTTTGCCTAAAATAAATGTTCTATTTTTATCTCCTCTTATGTAGTCACGTTCTATATCTAGCTCCCCTGTGATGGTAGCTCAGCCTGTTTATCAACAACCTGCGTATCACTACCAGGTAAACATTAAATAACAAATAAAATTCTCTGATACTGTTTTGTCCTTTTTCAGAAAATTTTCATTTATTCCTTTCTCATGCAACCATTCTACAAATTAAAAAGAGATAGTTAAGCCTTGATAGCAAGTTTTTTTTATCTTTTTTATGAGAGAACTAAATAAATGTCTTCCTAAAAGACAGACTGTTTACTCCTTTTGCCAAATACAATGAGATCGGTTTTGCTCCCTCTGGCTAACATTTAATCTAAAAAATCTTTAGCAATAATTCCCAAAGTAAGATACAGGTATTAAACCACAAGCTTGTTCTGCTAACATTGTGTCAGTTTCGTGCTATAATATTTAACATGGTATGTATTAAAATGAGTAATACATAGTGGTTTGTTATATATTGTGACAACCTTTTTTAGTTAAACAGAACTCTTCCTTTTATTAATTACAGTGGGAAACTGGGGATAAGTGAACTATAAGGCCAGACCATTTGGTCTATAGCAGAGTCATCAAATTATGGCTTGTAGAGCAAATCCAGCCAGCAGCCTGTTTTTGTAAATAAAGCATTATTGGAGAAGAATCTCGTGCGGTCCCATACTGTCTGTGGCTGTTTTTGTGCTATAGTGGAAGAATTGAGTAGTTGCAAGAGTGATCTTATGCCTGCAAAGCTTAAAATATACACTCTAACCCTTTATTTTTTTAAAAAATTGCCAACCTCTAGTCTATAGCATTCACATGTAAAATCATTCTTTCATACCTCTTTCATACCTCATACACATTCATTCATACCATACCTCTGGAATAGTAGATGAGATTTATATTTCTGTTACTTTTTTCTATTTGAACTTTTTAAATAGACCCATATGAAATGTTAAGTTTACTAGAACCCTTTTTACTTTAGATTTGGTTGAGGGGGTCAGTTATTTTTTAATTCTATTACCATGCTAAATATAAAAAAGTGTTTCTTTCACTTACTAAAAATGAAAGTAACAATGGCATTTATTTAAAATACATATGTAGTATGATTTTTCCTAAACTGTCTCAAAATTTCAGCAGAGGCCCCAAAGACAGATCCCCAGTACCAAATCATTTGATAGAACAGGCCAAAAATTGTGAAACCAATTTTGAGACTTTAGCTCATTGTTTACTTTGAGCACGTATGAGAGGTGGTTGAGATTGATAACAAGGCTTACTTTAACAAGCGAGTTGTTAGAGTGCTTTGGCGTTTTCCCTCTTCCCTCACCAAGTAAATTACATAAGGCAGTAGCTCACTTGATATATCTGTATTATGAAATGTTTCTAATATGCTTTAATTTTATGCTTTGACTCTGATTTTCTGCTTGACACAAATTATAAAATTGAAGGTATGTTGTCTAGATACACTCAGGAATGATTTTGGCACAATAATATACCATGATAATTTGCAATATAAAAAGTCACTTCATGTATGCTTTTCAGTTACATACTATCATTCTGCCCTTAAAATTGCCATTTCAATAAGAATCTTTCTTTGCTCTTTGTTTTTACAAATTCTAAGATTGAGGCTTTCATAGGTTTGTTAGTCAAAGTAGATAATGCATAGTTTTATTGGTATCTACCTCCTTCATGTTATTTCACCTTTCATAGGTAGATAGTGGTTTAACTTCTCTAACAAATTCACGCATTGATCATTTTATTTCAAGATGTTTATTAAAGTATTTTCTTAAAAGATTACATATTATCCTGTATTTTGAATATATTATATAAAAAATAGACTTTGCATTATCTTGGTCATTATTTCAATATAGTTATACTTTGCATCTGAAGTAGTGAGCACTAAATTTACAGTGGTTTGGTTTAGACAGTAGATCCATGAGGTTATCTTATTCCTTTTTTCTGTTTTTTGAATTTAAAATTGAGAAAAAAAAAAAACTATTGAAAATGAATAACAAGAAAAAAGTAAAACATTCATTATTAGGAAATAATACAACTAGCTTAAGAAATAAAGTCTATCTTTTATATTTTCATCTTACAATAAGTACCTTAAATGAATTGACTATTTTTAATAATAACTTTATTTAGATATAATTCACATAATGTACAATTCACCTATTAAAAGTATATCATTGAGTGCTTTTTACTAAATTCAGAGTTGTGCAACAATACAATCAATTTTAGAACATTTAAATCACATCTCCCCTACAAAAAAATAAAATTTGTATCTGTTAGCAGTTACTCCTCTTTTCCCCCCATCCCAACCCTAGGCAACCACTAATCCATTTGTTTATTTTTATAATTTGCCTATTCTGGATATTTCATATAAAACAATCATACAATATATGGTCTTTCACAACCGGCTTCTTTTTATTAGCATAATGTTTTCAAGATAGATTTGTCTATGTGGTGATATACATCAGTACTTTATACCTGAATAATATCCCATTGTATGGATATACTGAAACCACATTTTGTTTATGCATTCATCAGATGATGAACATGATTGTTTCTACTTTTTGGCTGTTAGGAATAATGCTACGATGGACATTCGTACACAAGTTTTTGTGTGAACATATATTTTCATTCTCTTAGGTCTTATACCTAAAGTGGAATTGCTGAGTCATATGGTAATTTTATGTTTAACTTTTAAGGACATTTCAGACTACTTTTCTGAAAAAAGAGCTGCACCATTTCACATTCCTACAGCAGATTAAGAAGGTTCTAATTTCTCCACATACTTGCCAACACTTATGATTTCCTTTTTTGATTATGGCCCTCCTAGTGGATATGAAGTGGTATGTTGTGGTTTTGATTTGTATTTCTCTGAAAACTAATCATGCCAAGCATCTTTTCATGTGCTTATTGGTCATATATATGTTTTCTTTTGAGAAGTCTATTCATGTCTCACCCATTCTAAGTTGGGTTGCTTATTTATTTATTAAGTTGGAAGAGTTCTTTTATGTTCTTGATATAAATTCCTTATTTTCTTCCATTTTGTCAGTTAGATTTTAATTTCCACAGAAGTTTTAATGATGCCCAATCTATTTTTTTCTGTTGCTTTGCTATTTGTGCTTTTTGTTGTCATAATTTTTTTTATTTTTACATATGCATGTGTTTATTAGGTTTCCATGTTTTTGCCTTTACAAAATTAAAAAGGCTTAAAATTTAATAACAATAACAATGTTTAAGATAAGGACTAGAAACAAAAACCTCATAAAGAACGAACAAACATAAATACGTTCAGAAAAGGAATCAGACAATTGCTCCATTGAAATATTAAGCAATAATAATAATAGTAATAATGCAAAGGAAGTAACATTCACATTGTCAAATAAGAGTATGTCTATTATAGAATGCTTTGACTCTGAGTCATAATTTTTAAAACATTTCCTAATTCAATATCACAAAGATTTACACCTACATTTTCTTCTAAGAGTTTTATAGTTTTAGATCTTAACATTTAAGAGCATGATCCATTTTCAGTTAATTTTGGGGGGTCTTTTTATTTTTATGTTTTGAGGGTTCAACTTCATTTTCTTGCATGTAGATGTCCAGTTTGAACACGTGTTATAATCAATAACATAAACAATCAATAATGAGTGGGGTTTTTTTTTTTCTTAGTTTTCTTTCTTTTTTTTTCCATTTTAGGCCCCCGCACAGTGTCTGCCAGGACAGTGGCAGTGGGGTGTTCCTCAGGTAAATATTAGCTTTCATTATTTAATTTAAAAATCTTATTCTGTTGTATTCTTGTGAAAACTGCATGAATACTAAAAAAGACAGGAACTATTAGTTTGAGACCTCCCTTTTCTCTTTATTAATTGTGATCTTTTTGGAAGTCTGTTTAATCCCAATTTCTTAGTTTCTTCATTTGCAAAATGATATAATGATATTATACCTTTGTAAGTTCCCTTATATAGATCTTCGTGGAAATCAGGTGAGATTTTGTAACTGAAAGCATTTTATAAAGGAGTACTATATAAATGTGAAAATTTTGGTTTTTTCACTATTACTATTATTTGACTATTTAGCATTTGTCTAGATTTATTTGAATTTTGACTTAGGCTCCGAAGTAATTATGCCATTTTCAAGATTTTGATAATAAATAGTATACCTCCAAAAAGACATTTTTCCACTTCTATGAGAAATCACCAGAGTGAGAGTTGATGTTTGTGCCAGTTTAAATGCCGTGATTCATATTACTGTGACCTTTAATGGTGATCTTAATATATACATATATCGAAGCAGTACCCTGAATCCCATAAATGCATCAATGTACAAAGTTATGATTTAACAAAAAATAATTTAAAAAATATATATATATATACATAATTACTATCAGAATTTATGTGTGAGATCCTGGGGTGCTAAGAACATTTAGTACTTATCAGTGATAAAGTTCTTTAATGTCATTTACACAATCTGAATTTTATATATGTTTTTATTATTACTTTTTTTTTTTTTTTTTTGAGACAGAACCTCAAGCTGTCACCCATGGTAGAGTGCTGTGGCATCACAGCTCACAGCAATCTCCAACTCCTGGGCTCAAGCAATTCTCCTGCCTCAGCCTCCCAAGTTGCTGGGACTACAGGTGCCTGCCACAATGCCCGGCTATTTTTTTGTTGTAGCTGTCATTGTTTGGCGGCCCGGGCTGGATTCAAACCCACCAGCTCAGGTGGATGTGGCTGGCGCCTTAGCCACTTGAGCTGTAGGCATCAAGCCGCAGTCTGAATTTTTATCAACCCAGAGTTCCTACTCTGTTGCTAAGATACTTCTCTATCCTATCCCTGAAAAAGTATTTTAGGAAAGTATGAAACAAATATTTCTCTCATCTTTTGGGTAAGTCATGTAGAATAGACTATTAGAAATTACTACTCATATTTGAATTAGAAATATGGTTTTGTCTTTCAGTCTCCTGCCTCTTCTGCGCCATTCTTATACCTGCAACCTTCTGAAGTTATTTATCAACCAGTGGAAATTGCACAAGATGGTGGATGTGTTCCTCCTCCACTGTCTCTGATGGAAGCTTCAGTTCCAGAGGTATAACTGGTCTTAAAGTAATTGATCTATCACTACCTTAAGAATTATTTTTCTCTTTTTAAAGTTTATTCATGACCCTCATTAAAACCACTTCATCTTATGTTTTCTTTGATTTATTCACTTCTTTTCTCCTTTTTTACATCTAAAAATGCTTCATCTTAGACTTCTTCATAATTTAGTTCTGTACCATTCCCCAAGTCAACTGTTCACTCCACTAGGCTAATCTTTGACTCAAGCTCTTTGAAATAGTAAAATACCAAATGCAATCAGTGTAACCTGGTTTCTTGTACCCTCAATGTATCTCCAACAACTATATATAAATAAATAGTAAAATACCAAATGCTTTGCCCTCTCTTTTCGTCTGAGCATATAATTAAGCCAAAAAAGAAAAACCTTCTTTAAAAATTCATTCTTCATGGCTGGGTGTGGTGGCTCATGCCTGTAATCCTAGCACTCTGGGAGGCCAAGGTAGGTGGGTTGCCTGAGCTCACAGTTCAAGACCAGCCTGAGCAAGAGTGAGACCCCCATCTCTAAATATAGCTGGGTATTGTGGTGGTCACCTGTATAATCCCAGCTACTCAGGAGGCTGAGGCAAGAAAATCGCTTGAGCCCAAGAGTTTTGAGGTTGCTGTGAGCTGTGACACCACAACACCTACTGAGGGTGACAAAGTGATACTCTGTTTCAAAAAAAAAAAATTCTTTCTTCAAAAATATAAATTAAATTTATAACTATAAATTGTATACATCATCTTCAGTGTTTTTAAATTATACTCCTGATTCATTACAAATAGTTTTACCATCTGTGTGCTAGGAATTATGCGTGGTATGTTTTAAACGGTGTTATAGAGAGATTAGCAAATTAGCACTCACCTCCCAATTTGAGGGGATTGTTTATTTTTATGTTGCTAAGATTTATAACATTGTAATTTTGTTCTGAATCAATAATCCAATTCACCTTTGGATGTTAATGTTTACCATTAGTACGTTTATTAGGATTTCTCCATTCTTTGTCTCATCCTCTCCCCCAATATTTTTGTGATTACCTTTTCCCAGATTTACTGAAGTATAATTGACAAATATGGGATAAAGTATACAGCATAATGTTTTGATACATGTATGCATTGTAAAATGATTACTCCAATCAAGCTAGCCCATCACCTCACACGGTTGTCTTTTCTTATTTGTGATGAGAACATTTAAGATGCACTCTTAGCAATTTTCACAGTATATAATATATTATTATTAACTATAGTCATACTATACATTAGATTTCCAGAAGATATTCATTCTGTCTAACTGAAACTCTGTACCCTCTGGCCAACATCTTCCCATCCCCTATGCCTACCCTTGGTAACAATTATTCTTCTCTGCTTCTGTGAATACAACTTTTTCATATTCCACATGTAAGTGAAGTCATGTGGTGTTTGTCTTTCTCTGTCTGGCTTATTTCACTAAGTACGTCTGCCAGATTCATCCATGTTGTCACAAATGACAAGATTTTCTTCTTTTTTAAGGCTATAAAATTTTCTTTATCCATTTATCAAATGGATATCAAATTTTCTTTATCCATTTATCTGTTGAAAGGCCCTGAGGTTGATTCCTTAGTGGCTATTATGAGTAATGCTGCCATGAATATGGGGGTGCATATAGCTCTTAGACATCTTTATTTCATCTTTTTTTTCTATATATACCCTGTAGTGGGATTTCTAGATCATACGATAGTATTTTTAATTTTTTGAGAAACCTCCATATTATTTTCCAATATAGCTGTACTAATTTACATTCCCATCAACAGTGTACAGAAGTTCCCTTTTCTCCACATCCTCATCAGAAGTCATTTTGGTTCCTAGTAAAGCCCCTTTTTATCACAGGGTTTCTGTATTGGAATGTAATAATTGCTACTTCCTTTCCTACCTTCACTCTGCTTCACCTCCACTAGTGTTCCTCAGCTAAAAGCTAGATGGTAGACACTGGCTTGAATAATTTTTGTATTTGTGAAATGAGGACATAAGGAAAATCTATTTTGCAGGATTGATGTAAAGTATAGAGAAGTTGTATACAGAGCTCTGTGATAGTGCCTAGCACCTCATACAAGGCAATTAATCATCCTATGACACACACTGCCACCCATACCCTAATTTTCATCTACCCTAATTCTCATCTACCTTTCAAAGCCAAGCATTCAGAAAAAGTAGTCTACATTCAGTATTTCTACTGCCTTCACTACCCATTCACCCCTCACCTGTGACATTATCTTTCTGCTGAAGCCACTTTTGAAAAAAGGTCCTCAGTGACTTCCTATTTGCCAAATACTTTCCTTTTTAATCTTATTTGACCTCTCAGAGACATTGTATGTACTCCTAAAACTCTTCTAGCCTTGGTTTCCATGATTCTATTCTCTTCTATTCTATTCTGGCAATCCTTTTATACGCTTTTATTTTTCATTGTAAGCTGATCTTTTGCTTACAATAATCTTTTGTCAATTACACTTACAATCCTTCCCTTGGAGGATTCTTCAATACTCCACCCTGTAAATTTTCTCTAATATTATTATCCATACCTATATCTCTCTATATCTCTAGCTCCAACCTCACTTACGAGTGTTAGAATAATAGCCACAAGGCAGATGTGATGATTGAGACTTGAAATGTGGCAAGACTGAATTGAGCTGTACTATAAAATACGTACTATGTTTTGGAAACATAGCATGAAAAAAAAAAAAAAATCTTGATAATTTTTATATTTTAATACATATACTTTTATGCGATACTTTAAATATATTGCTTTAAATAAGATGCTAAAAACTAATTCAGCTCTTTTTCTAACATGAGTACTGGAAAATTTTAAGTAATATATGTAGTTCTCATTATACCTTTTTTTTGAAGATAGGGTCTCACTCTGCTGCTCCTAGGTAGCTGGACTACAGGTGGGCACCACCACACCTGGTTAATTTTTCTCATTTTTTTGGTAGCAATGGGCTCTTGTTATATTGTCCAGGCTTGTCTCAAACTATTGGCCTCAAGCAATCCTCCTGGCTCAGCTTTTTCACGTGCTGGAACTACAACTATGAGCCACTGTGCCTAGCCTCACATTATATTTCTATTTACTGGTCTGTGCTAGAGCCATCAATCTTTTTTTTTTTTTTCCGTTAAACAGGGTGTATGTCACACAGAGTGCAATGGCATCATCATAACTACCAGCACATGCTACCACACCTGGGAATTTTTATTTATTTTTCTTTTATTTGGAGACAGGGTCTCATTATGCTGCCCTGGGTAGAGTGCCGTGGCGTCACACCTCACAGCAACCTCAAACTATTGGGCTTAAGCAGTTCTCTTGCCTTAACCTCCCAAGTAGCTGGGACTACAGGTGCCCGCCACAACTCTCAGCTATTTTTTTGTTGCAGTTGTCATTGTTCAGCAGACACAGGCCCAGTTCAAACCTGCCAGCCTCGGTGTATATGGCCAACGTCCTACCACTACGCTACAGGTGCTGAGCCATGCAATTTTTATTTTTTAGAGAGATAGGGTCTTGCTGTGTTTCTCAGGCTTTTGAACTCCTGGGCTCAAGCCATCCTCTCTCCTTGGCCTCCCAAAGTGCTGGTATTGCGGGCATAAGCCACCATACCCAACCTATCTTTCTATCAATGGTATACCTCTACTAAAATTCCCATGAATACTACAAATTTTGATGTATGTCACAAACTTACTCCTCTCCACCCCACTTCCACCACAATTACATAAACATTAGGCTTTCCTTATATTTTATCTCTCAACAAATGGTGCCACCATCTGTTGGACAAGCCATAAATATGCTTTTACATAATCTCTTCCCCTGCCTATTTCTCTACTGCCTTATCTTCTAGCTGTCCTTCAGTGTGTAATCCTCCTTTCAGCCATACCAAACAGCCTGAGTAGATCTACCAAATGAGGTATGTTCTTATTTACCTCTATGCCTTTGCTCATACTATTCTCTCATTCTTTTCCTGATTTTTTAAATTGAAGCATCACCTCCACAAGAAACTTTCCCTGACTTCTCTCCCCAATTTTCATAAGCTAAATCAAGTAGTTGTTTTATTTTCTCCTATTTATTCTTATACATATCTCAGAGGACTTAAGGCAATTTTGACTACTGTCTATTCCCCTAATCAAAATTATAAGCTAATTAAACACAGGAAATATGTTTTTTACTATTTCTGTAAATGCTGAATAAATATTTTGAATTAATAAATGAAAGGTGATACTTTTTTTTCTTTTTTTTTTTCCTAATAGCCTTATTCTGATCATGGAGTTCAAGCAACATATCACCAGGTTTATGCTCCAAGTGCCATTGCTATGCCTGCACCTGTGATGCAGCCTGAGCCAATTAAAGTAAGAAATTTGTTTTAATTTTTTTGTCTTTCTTCAGTTACATTTCAAATTTTTCAAAATCCTGGAAAGGAACAACTTTGGATATTTATATCACATTTGTGACCAGAAGTACAGAATTAGTGAACTCTGTCATGTGTACAACTCTAAATAAATTATAATTCCTAGTAATTAGTTTTGTAGAATTTATAAAACATAGTCAGAATTTTCTTATTGTGATAATGTATAACTTAATGTTTACCATTTTAACTAGTTTTAAGTGTACATTTAGTGGCATTAATCATATTTATAATGCTGTATAACCATCACCATTTCTGAACTCTTTCATCATTCCAAATAGAAAGAAATTCTGTACCCATTAGGAAATGATTCATTCTTCTTCCCCTTTCCCCCAGTACCTGGTAACCTCTAATCTACAATTTTTCTGTCTCTATGAATTTGTCTATTCTAGATATCTCATATGTAGTGCTCACATTTTGATTATCTGTGTTGATGGCATGTGATATTTATGGGGAAATGAAAACATGTAATGATCTCCTCTTCCAGTTAGGAATGAATTGTGCTTATGCTTCCTAAATCAGATTCAGGCCAAAGAATGATAATTTAGTCAGATCCATGTATCTATTCAGTATATTTTGACTATCTACTGTGTAGCAGGGAATTCTTCCTATTCTCTTATGACAGTTTCTTAGTGAAACTTGTGCATCATCACTTAAGGGAAATAAACTTTACCTACAGTATAGAACCACAGATTGATTAACTGTTGAGATATTAATATGAATCTTGTGTACAGTGTACTTTGGTGAGGAAAGTAAGCGTACTCTGCAATAAAATGATGGAGACTAGCTATTTCACACTCATAATTATACTTGTGATCCATCCTATATATTGAACTCAATTCCAAGCGTATCTAATTTAAGGAGCCTCCAGACTCACTGCCATTACACTCACTGTATTTACCACTGTACTGCAAACAGAAAATAAAACCATAATTAATTTTGAGATAATGTCAGAAACCTAGAGTGTTACTAAAAACTTCATCGAGATTTCATTTTCAGTATTGTTAGAAAATCTAGAACAGACTCGGATGTTAACATTTTCTCCAGACATACTTCCATAGAGATTGCTGCTATTGCTATGCCATATAAGATAAGTACCAATTATTTTCAGTTATTAAGATAGATACTATGCATTTATTACAAATGATGAAAATTATATTGCTTGAATAATTCTAATAGAGGATGGAGTGGTGAGTGGTACTAGAATGGGAGAAATTTCCAAAGAACATTAATGTAAATGGTCCTGATTTAAAATGTAACACTTCTCTAAATTTCTTACACCTATAAGTGGGTAACGGCAGAAATTGAACAATGAAACTGGCATCTTATTCTTTAATTTAATCATATAAAAATTACCAAATTCTCCTTTTAATATAGATGAAAAAATTTGATAAACTTCCACAGTCAAAACTGGAATATGAGGCAATTTATACAATTTTGCATTTCTTGTTTTCACTTTTTAAGGTAAAGTGTTCTATGAATCTTATTCTTAATATTTTTCTTTAGATTTGGTACCCCTGAATATAAAATAATGCCCCACCCAGAGACAGGAACTCAAAAACCATCCTATAGAAATGCTGCACTGTTGAAATATTACTGTGTGGCAAATTATCTACATTATTTATACTGCGTTTATAATATAAAATGGAAATCTTAATATATATGTTGGTTGGACTTGTCTCTCCTCTCTTTTCTAGCACCTTATCTTTTCTCATTTCATCTTTCATGTTTTGTTTTGTTTTGCATACTGGGAGAATTAAAAATAGCCCTTATCAAAGATTTGATTTTTTTATAGTGACTACTGGCCCTTTATGATAAAGACAAATTTAATTCTTTCCATCATATCAGTAGTTTTCGTGCAGTGTTTTTTAAACTAGCCAGAAACAATTTTATTTTTCCTGTTTTTCAGGTTGTACTCGTTTTTTAAAAATATACTAAGAAACAATATTTTTCTAAAATGTATTACTATATTAAATTTTTTCTGGTATCAGAAACTTTGGTAACTTTTAAAATATAAAGGTAAAAATATTCTTTGAAAGAATTTGGGCATTATTTTTTTATAAATGTCTTTTTTAAAACTCTAATTCACAAATGTTAATTGCGCATATCCCAACATAGAAATTTCAGATGTCAAAACTATTTTGAAACAACATATACAGTCAATAAAATAGAGGCCTTAAGTAGAGCTCAGAGCACAAGTCTTTTAAAAAGTACTAGTTGCCAGAAACTACTTATTGACTATAAGCCACCAGCTTCATACTCTTATCAAATCAAACAGAAGCAAATACAAAGCAGACAGATGTTAAAGACTACTAGATTAATATGGTATTAATTAGGGCTATCATTCTCTAATTTAGCAGTCACATCTTAAACAAAATTAAGTTTTAAAGTCAATAAAAAAGCAAAACCTGGCTATTTTGATCACTATAGATTTATAGTATAGCCTGAAGTCTGGTAACCTGATACCTCCTGATCTGGTTTTATTTCTGAATAGTCTATTTGCTATTCAAGATTTTTTCTGATTCCATATAAAACAAAGCACTATTTTTCAAGCTCTTTAAAGTATGATAATGGTGCCTTAATAGGGACTGCAGTAAATTTGTAGATTGCTTTGGATAGTATAGACATTTTAACAATGTTGATTCTTCCCAACCATGAGCATGGTATGTTCTTCCATGTTAACATCTTTAGCTATTTCTTTTCTCAGAGTTTCATAATTCTCTTTATACAGATCTTTCATATCCACAAAAATAGAGAGGTAGATATATGGAAAAGAATAGAGAACCAAGAGATGAACCCAGACACTTCTAGTTGTTTGATCTTTGACAAACCTATCAAAAACATTCAATGGGGGAAAGATTCCCTATTTAACAAATGGTGCTGGGTGAACTGGCTGGCAACCTGTAGAAGAATGAAACTGGACCCCCATCTCTCACCATTAACGAAGATTGATTCTCACTGGATAAAAGATTTAAACTTAGGACATGAAACTATAAAAATATTAGAAGATAGTGCAGGGAAAACGCTTGAACAAATTGGCCTGAGACAATTTTTTATGAGGAAGAACCCCCCCCTCACCGCCGGGCAATAGAAGCAACATTAAAATTGTATTACTGGGATCTGATGAAACTAAAAAGCTTCTGCATAGTAAATAAAGCAAACAGACAGCCTTTCAAATGGGAAAAGATATTTACAGGTTATGCTTCTGACAAAGGTCTGATAACTATAATAGAATCCATAGAAAACTCAAACTAATCAGTAAGGAAAAAAAAACATAACCCCATTTCTGTGTGGACAAGAGACTTGAACAGAAACTTCTCTGAAAAAGACAGGCGAATAACTTCACAAACACATGAAAAAATGCTTATCTTTAATCATCAGAGAAATGCAAGTCTAAATCACTTTGAGATATCATCTAACTCTAGTAAGATTAGCCCACATAACAAAATCCCAGAATGACAGATGTTGGCATGGATGCGGAGAGAAGAGAACACTTCTACACTGCTGGTGGGAATGCAAGCTAATATGGCCTTTTTGGAAAAAAGTTTGGAGAATATTCAAGGAACTAAAAGTGGACCTACCGTTTGATCCTGTAATCCCCCTACTACATATTTCCCCAGGTGATCAAAAATTATTTTATAACAAAGACATTTGACCAGAATGTTTATTGCATCCCAATTCATAATTGCCAAGTCATGGAAGCAACCCAAGTGCCCATTGACCCAGGAATGGATTAACAAATTGTGGTATATGTACACCTTGGAATACTGTGCAGACATAAAAAAGGATGGAGACTTCACATCTTTTATATTTACCTGAATGGAGCTGAAACATATTCTTCTTGGTAAAGTTTCTCAAGAACGGACAAAAAGTATCCAATGTATTCAGTACTACTGTGAAATCAGTATATAATCACCTACACATTCATAGGAATGGTAAAACATAACTATAGTCCAGAAAGAAGGAGGGAAGAGAAAAGAGAAGGTAAAAGGGAAGCCGGGAGGAGGGAGGGTTTTGGGGGGATCCAACCTAATGTGCATAATGTAATGATACATTTCTATACTATTATGAATAGAGTATGAATGTTTTTGCCACAACAAGTAAGCAAGGAGATGGTTATGTATAATCAGTTAGATGTAAGCATTCCACATTATATATCAGTCAACACATTTTACCCCATAAATGCATTAATGTACAGTTACGATTTAATAATTTTTGAAAAAAAAAGCAAAACCACATAATGTCAGAATTATCCCACTGAATTAAACTATAGGGAAGAACAAAAGGAAAATCTTAGTGTATATGAGCATAACAACTAATAGGCTTTTAAGATAAATCCAAAGGTGTAAAGGGTATGAATGAAGAATTCTAAACTCTTTTTACAGTATTTTTTTTTCCATTTTTTACATTAATATAGGTGTCTAAAATTCTTCTTACAAGGATTAGTTGAGATACTGGAAACTGAGAAAATTAGAATTTGAGTTCACCTTTAAATGTGTATTTTATTTAATTCCTATGCGTACTTAGCTATCCATGAAAACATAATATACAAGACATTGATATTCAAGATAATAATTAACCACTTGGCAGGCCACAAGGAATATCTTCTAATAAATCACTGGACTTAAATGGAAAACATACAAAGCATTAGCAACACTGGAAGCTAGAAAACAATATAGCATAGCTTTGAAATTTCTTTTTTTTTTTTTAATTAAATCATAGCTGTGTACATTAATGTGATCATGGGGCATTATACACTAGTTTCATAGACCGTTTGACACATTTTCATCACACTGGTTAACATAGCCTTCCTGGCATTTTCTTAGTTATTATGCTAAGACATTTATAGTTTTTAATTTTTGATCTTTTCTTTCATAACTGAATAAACCTAAA
>CAUYPK010116240.1:0-25141 GCA_963574355.1 Loris lydekkerianus | reverse complement strand
AAGTGCCAAAAAATTTTAAAACATTTTTTTTTTTTAATTTACTTAAAACCTTATTACCCCGTTAATTCTTTTTGGTTTTTTTTTTTTTTTTTTTTTTTTTTTTTTTTTTAAGGAATGAATACATAGACCCTTAGGTAAGATGTTAAGTTATAGGCAGAGGTAAGAGATTAAATTATTCGCTCATGGCCCTACAGCTAGTGAGTGATGTATCAGAATTGGTACTTAAGAATATCCCAAATGTTATATTTTAAGAGAAGAGGGGTTGATCCATTCCAGAGAGTTCTTGAAAAGAACATACTAGAATGAGTTTATAATTTCAGTTAAGTGTAGCAGGCTTGACAATTAAGTTTGTGAACTTGTGCCCGTGTGCTTATGTTGCAGCAATGTACCAGCAACTCACAACTCAGTAAGGTGTCATAACCTTGGTCTCACAGCTGCGTTTGTGTCCACATGCAGCAGTGCCTTGCTGAGTGGTGTTCATTGTTGTTGCCTGTTTTTGTGTGCCATCACGAGAACGTTGGGAGCTTAAATCAGAGCAATGAATAGACATTAAATTTCTTGTTAAACTTGGCAAGAATGAAAGTAAAATCAGGAACATGTTAATCCAAGTTTATGGGGATAATGCCATGAAGTAAAATAGTAGTGTACAAATGGATTAAGCATTTTTCTGAGGGAAGAGAAAATGTCACTGATGAAGAGAGATCAGGGTAGTTAGTAACAAGCAGAACTGACTAAAACTTTGCAAACACTCATCAAATTGTGTGCCAAAATCATAGGCTAACTGTGAGAAACACAGCAGACCAAGTAAACATCAACAGAGAAACAGGAAAATCTTAACTGAGAATCCTGGCATGAGAAAGGTGTGGCTCTGCATCACAACAGTGCACCAGCTCACACGGTGCTATCTGTGAGGGAGTTTTACTGCAAATAACTGTGTAGAAAAACACTCACATCTTATCTGGCATTTTTTCTTTCTCTGAAGATAAAGGAAATATTGAAAGGAAGATGATATTCAAGATATTAATAGTAATACAATGGCCATTCCAGAAAGAGAGTTCCAAAATTGCTTGGCAGAATGGAAACACCCAGCTGAAAAAGAGAAAGGAACACGCACAGATACATCTACTAAATGATAACGTACTGGCACTGGTCTTGGTGCATAGTTTCCCCAGGGGAATACTTTGAAGATTAACATAATGATATTCAACAATGAGGCATGCAGCACTTTATCTAGGATGAGTTTGCGAACTTAAGTGTCAAATCTTGTATACAGAGAGACTGACTGTATATTCCAGTTTGAGAGTAGAGGTAGGAATCATTTTGAAGGACAACAAATCTAACTTAAATGAGCATTAGAAGAATATTTTAGCATCTGAAAAGTACGATTGCATCAGCATTTCCTTTTAGCTGTTTAGCACATAAGCAGTAAGTTTTTCCCTTAATATTGATTAGTAGGTATTTGGAAACTGCAACTTTAAGCCAAATGACATATAACAAAACCAATTTAATTTTTTATTCTTCCACATAATAATAAAATGACCTTGAACAGTAAGATGTTATTCAAGGACCTGCTGCATATTATTTTGCTTAAAGTTATAGCTGTCCAGAACCTATCATTGACATTAGGAGAGGCCTTACTATATTATCATTTCATTTACTGTTAGCTCTTAGGAGTGTAGCGATTCAAAGAAAGCTAACATGAGGGATTCTACCTACCAAAATCAAATATTTTGATGGTTTTTTTTGTATCCTCCCTTTAACCTGAAATAAATTTACTTTTCAATTAAAAAAAAAAAAAAAGAAAGACAAGAGGTCTTTCTAACTGCCCCCTTTCCCTTGTAGACTCCTACCATATTTCTAGACCAAACTCTGTCCAAATCTAAATTCAAATGTGCTTTTTCATGCAAAGTAAGAAGCACTGATTCCTGAGTCCTTGTATGACATCATTTATTCTGACCTTATTTGTTAAAGATGTAGAAAGTGCATTGAGGCATTACAAGTCAATATTTATTGAACACTTAGAAATTGCTAGAATTCCTAGGAAATTTATATATGGACAATCTTGTTTAATTCTCTTCCCTCTTACTATTCTCACTTAACCTTTGAAGTAAATGAGGCAAGCAATGGTTAAATCTCTGCCTAAGTCACCCAACTAGTAAGGAGAACTAGGATCTTAAACAAGGTGCTTAACTCTAGGATTTACACACTTAATAGATAAGACCAAACTGGCCCACTTCAGCAGTTAGTTTTCCTTTGTTTGTTTTTACCTTTTGTGTTCCACTTGTCTGCAAAGCGTGCTCCATTATGCCTGCCAGGGCTGAATCAGTTAAAGTACTGTTATCAAGTCCCCTAACTAAGAATGTAGAAGAAAAATCTTAGGAGAGAACCTGCATCAGTTTTATCGATCTGCTTTTGCAGAATTGAAAACAAAAAGCCATCTTGAAGCACATCAATAGAATTATGGTTTCCCCTGTGAGAATTTACTGCATTGTCGTTCTGATTTGTTTTCTTCTGAAGAAGGAGCACAGAAAAAATTATTAGGTGCTAAAATAGGCTGGCCCTGATGAATTACTGACAACTCCACATATCTTTCCACTGTTTTGTTTTTCCTCAACTTGTGCTAACATTACTCATGCTACACTTTAAAGAATTAGAAAAGGTTTATTCAGATTTACTTTTCTTTTAATTTTGAGGCCCTAGGATATGAAAGCATCACACAAATTACAAGTCATTAGGTGAAGTTCTCTGATTAGTATCTCTTTTGAGTAAAGCTCTTATTTTAAATTTTCTTATTTTTCTCCTCTACCTTAAATCTATGTCTGTTAATGAAAATATTTACTGGGGCCTACTAAATAGCCTGTGTGTAATGATGGTATACAGACCAAAATGGTGAGCTATTACTACTTTCAGGGAAGACTTTCTGAGATATAAAACTACACAAGTATTCCAGATGAATAATATACATATGATTTACACATATATGACAAATACATATATACAAGGTCACACAATTAAATTTGCAAAGTCATCCTAGAAAAAGTGCTATATTTCTCGTTACTGAATATTGGTAGGATCACTTTCAAAGTGCTCCCCTTGGCCATCTGATGACTATAGTGATATTTAGCAATGAGGTATTAGTACCTTTTCTAGGATGAGTTTGTGAGCTTAATTATCTGACCTCATATACACGCATACACAGACTTAAGCACACACACACACACATAGGAAAGAGAGAAATTTCAGAGTCTAATACCATGGTTGCTGCAGGTCAAATTTGCACCAATCGGATTTATTATTTTTTCCTGAGAAATGTATCTAGGAAAGGTAGTAATTCAAATTTCCACATGCTTTAGTCAGATCATCTCTAAAAGTACTTATATCTAAACAATTTGGAGAGATAGTAGCCTATAGCAAAAAAAAAAAGAAAAGAAAAAAAAAAGTGGTTGTTTTCTAAACCTTTGTCTCTGCCATGGCCCTCAAGGACAATTTACATTTTGTTACTTGCCCTGTGGAGGGAAAGATAGAAGACTTGCTTTTGCTTTCAGGCATAGTTTGGTGACTCTTAAGTGACATTGCCTCAGTGGTCAAGCTCCTGATTTCTTCTCTACATAGCTTGTGCATCTTTTGTTACTACCGTGGGGCATTATTTTTCTAGTTAGATTCTGTAAGTCATCCTTTCCACTGGGGACACAATATCAGCCTGTGGGGAGTGCAGTCACTGACTGAGGCCCTCAACTCTCAAGCAAACACCGTCTTGTTCCCACTTGATGGGGCTTCATACGCTAGAGAGAAATGAAAGAAGCTTCATTGCTTGGAAGAAAAATATCGAAAGACATGAGGTTTTGGATGTTTTGTACCACAAAATTTCTTTTAAGTTTGACTTTATTCCGTTATGTATAATATATCACACCAGGTTAAGAATTAGAATAGAATTGGAAATCTTTCCTTGCTTAATTTTTTCTTATTTCATACAAATATAGTCAGAGTAGTTTTGCGAAGAACTGTGAAACTACAAATCCTTTGAATTGACCTTTATGGTGGACCAGCGATCTGATGGCATTGGATAAAAGTAAAACAGTTCATGCTTTGTGCTTTTAAAATGGGTTATAAATGACATGAGTTTGGCTTTATTAAATTACCTTTCTTTTTTAACAAACACCATCTGTTTGGGCTTGGCAAGTCTCCCACAGGAAAAAGAAAAAAATATGAAATAGGAAAAAGAATACAATGTTTTTCTTCATAATTGACCCTTTTAATTTACAGAGGTTAGGTTATGCTGGTTCAGAAATATAGACTGTAAGTTTGCAGAACTAATTTAATTATGTAATGCAAAAGTATGTACAGATATTTTAAACGAATTCAAAAAGCCATTTCATGTCCATTATCTTACTTTTCTCAACAAAAATGAGGGATTAATAATTAATAATTTCCCATTTTATAGTTGGAAAATGAAGGAAGACATGTTGCACTTTTAAAAAGATGATATAGTGGGGTGGCACCTGTGGCTCAAAGGGGTAGGGCGGTGGCCCCATATGCCGGAGGTGGCGGGTTCACACCCAGCCCTGGCCAAAAAAACTGCAAAAAAAAAAAAAAAAAAGATGATATAGTGGACAACTGATGGAGCTGATTTTCAAATTTAAATTTTATGGCTACCAATCTTTTATCATTTGCATTCTATTCCAGTCCCCAGACCAGTAAAAATGACAAGAGCTTTTCTGGGCACAATAAATATGACCTTTGGTAACCAGGAAGGCAGAGTTTGATTAGGAAGCACCAACTTGTCCACAACTATGAACTGTGCATTACATTTTGCAGTT
Source organism: Loris lydekkerianus (assembly GCA_963574355.1). Classification (NCBI taxonomy): domain Eukaryota; kingdom Metazoa; phylum Chordata; class Mammalia; order Primates; family Lorisidae; genus Loris; species Loris lydekkerianus. Next base: position 20,324 of record CAUYPK010116240.1, on the reverse strand, counting down.
CTCTGAGGTACAGGTAGAAATGGTGAAGGGATTATGGCTGAGCAAGCTGCCCTGAAATAGGAATTGGCTGAGACTACTTGATGGAAAAAGTCCAACCATTCTGGAGAGTTTTGACCAGTAGCCTGGATAAAGGCACGCACAGAAGAGTCAGCAAATGTAAAACCCCCGGTGCTCGAGATTTTGATGAGATGACTGCTTTCAGCATAGTAAATTATTAGGGATGAGCAGACTTCAAATATGAGAGAAATGTTGCTTAAACTAAAGGAAATTAGGAACAGGCAAAAGGACAGTTTCAATAAAAGGAATATCCTGGTGCTGTCATCATCCTGGTGACTGCTGGATGTATTCTCTTTTTATTCTGTGAACAATAAAAGGTAATTGTTTATGACTTAGCCCGAGGAACTTACAACAACAAAGTTATGCCTGGTGAGAGTTAAATCTTGCTGAAATGGAGAGTTTCTGTCTCTAGGTCTAAAAGAAATCTGATGGAGACACAGGGAGGACCAGCCTCAGGTGAGTGATTTTGTACCTGTCTGGAGTAAATATTGGAGATCTGATTAGGATAGGACTAGAAAATCCAGGGATCCAGTGTTACCCAAACTGGCATTATGCTGACTCCTAACAAACCCTTTTTGATCTAAAGTTCTAAGAATATTTGAAGTTATACTTTCCATTTACCTTTCTGAGTGCTATTCCTGGAAGAAGTGAAACATGAAACAGATTGAAGGCCCTGGGTGACCAGGGTATGGAACATTCCCGGGCATTTCAAGGAGACCGCTGAATATCCACCAGTAGCCACATTTCTCATTTCCTAGAGCATCCATAAAGCAATCTTTCTTTAAGTCCTTTGCTGCTTTTTCTAAATTCCTTAATGAGGATTACAGAGCCCCATAATAGTGCCTAAAATAGACCGAGAGTAAGAGGAATTAAGATGGTTTATATGGGCACAATATCAGTTTCAAGGACAAAAGTATATTAATTAATAGGAACATATTTCAAAGTTCACTACTAAAGTTTGCCATTTCATTACTGTCTTTGCCAAAGTAGAAAATGATGATGGTCTTTATTATTTAACTATAATTAAACTGCCATAAAGTGTTACTGATATTAAGAAAAAAAGTAAATTACTCTGAATTTTTCCCATCAGCCCTTACGACAAAGCTTTGCCCTTTCTTGCTTTCTGCTGTCATCCTCTGGTTCTTCACTAATTTTTTCCTATCCTCATTCTCACCCTTTCTTCTTTTCTCTGTCCTCTCACTGCTCTCCCCCACCCCTAGTTTCCTCCCTTTCGTCTTCCCTTTATCTTTTTCATCTTTGTAATAGTTACTATGTACCAGTAAGGATCTATAAAAGGAGACTTTATGTTTTTAAATAATTATTGTATAATATAAAATGACTCAAAAGAAATGCGCAGATAGAATGAAATGAATGTTCAGAGGAAAGAGAGCATTCCGTTTTAACCTGGTGGCAGATAAAGAAAAGATCAGTATAGTTTGGTGGATGATGATTCTTGGAGTTTAGTCTTAAATTGGGGCAGAGTTTGGCCATCTGGATATGTCAGGGGAAAAAGACCACATGTTAATAGCCATGGACGTGGGAAAAAGAGTCCATAGTCCGGTAGTTGAGTTTGTTTAGTTGAATATAAAATAAATGGAAAAACGAAAAATGAAGTTGAAAAATAGAACTTAATAAGAGCATGAAGGATTTCAAATGTCACATTAAGTGATCTGAAAATTATTCATTTTTAGGAAAGAATCTGGATTTTTCTTGGGAAGAGCTGTTTCCTGTCTCATGAAGACTAGCATGCAGTGATGTTTAGGATGGCTGGAAAGTGGCTGCTATATTAGCTCTTGAGAGGTTAACCAAGTCCTCTTTTTCATTTGTGACTGCTACATGTTGAATTTCCTAGGAAATAGATTTGGAAAAAGATAAGCACACAGAAGTTTATTAGTAGGTGCTCTTGGGATCGATATCTATGGAAGGAAAGAAAAGGGGGTACAATTGGATAGAAAGAGGAATCTCAAAAAAAGATTTGGGCTGAACCTAAAGCTGGCACAGCTCTTCAGAACTGGACCAGTCTCTGATTATGAGCTGCCCTGGGAAGATGTAACGACCTTAGGTGAGATTACTCTTCATTGGAGGAAATTCCCCAAAGAGCTTGACAGCTGAGGGTTGTCTGACAATAATGCTCCCAATAGTTAAAGGAATAATTCCTTTTTTCTTGGAGGGAGACCTGAACAATACAGTACCTTCTAAAAACTGACTTTTTATCTCTTAATGTCTGAGGCAAGCTTCAATGGAACTTGGCCACTCCTCTCGCAGAACACTTATCACACTCATATTTAATATAGGGTTACTTGTTTACCTGAGCAACTGGAAGATAATCTTTGTGTGGACAAGAATTCTGTCCTAGTTATTTTGTGTTCATAGCATCTGGCTTATAGTAAAGAGGTATTCAATTTAGATTATTTTAGTTTTAAAAAAGCTACTTTAATAAAATCTTGCCTTTTCTAGATTTAGAATGCCAGATTGTCTATAATGTAGGAGGATAATTTAATGATTCTATATTACCTCAAATCAACCATAAATATTTCAAATTAAATACAGAGAAAAGGTTTCCTCAAACAATGACTGATAGAATCCAACCCCTCCGTGTTGTGGGTCTGCATTTATTTTAGGCGTGTGCTGGGAACAAATAGAAATTTCCTGATTTCAGAATTGATGAAAGTTTTAGGTTCTTTATGAATTAAGAACTTCAGACTTGTTAGATAAAATGCTACTATTTTCTTCATTAAAAGAATTTTTTTTTTTTTTTTTTCAGGGTAAGTCTTGGTTTAGACAAGATGTTCTAAAATGTACATTGGTATCTATTATGTTTTTCCCAATCTCTGAAATGACTATTTTATGAACTTTTTAACTATTGTTAAGACACTGCTCACTATTTAACGCACTGAATGAATCAGCAGGGTACAAGGACAGTCCAGCACTGGAAGATATATGTGAAGACACAAATGAAAGGAAGATATGATTCCTATATTCTAGAATTTACTATATTCCTAATAAGACTTTATAAAGTCTAATAGATTCCAGAATAACCACAAAGCAATGTACAATGAGTACTAAGTAATACCAAATAATTAAGAGATAAAGAGCCATTAAAAGAAAAATGATCAAAAGAAGATAGTTTATGGAGAAAAGATTTGGTATTTTAAAGTATGGCCTTAAAGTTCTTTAACTCTTTTTTGCAAAGTTAGGTGTCTGTGTCTCTTCTCCTTGAACCTGGCAGGCTTATGACTGCTTTAAAACAGCTGGAGTGATCATTAAGTGACAGGTCAGAAAAGGTCACACCACTTCCACTGGTTCTGTTGGAAAACTACCTCCATGAAAGTTTCCTTGCAGGAAATTCTCGATCAGAACCCAGCCACCATGCGGTGAAAAGCCAAGCTTCTCAGAGAGGCCATGTTTCAGTGCTTAGATCAACAGTTCCAACCAAGCCCCACTTCGGTGTAGAAGGCAGAAGCGGAGCCTCTAGAGCAGCTATTAAAGTCCAGCATCCCTTGAGTCCTTCTGGTTGATTTCCTGGACATTGAAAATAAAAAGAGCTCATCTTGTTCTGCACATTTTGTATATTTCCCCCATTGAGTCTGTAAGCATAATGAGATGGTGGTTGTTTAATGTCACTCAATTTGAAGTGATTTGTTAAACAGTAAAGATAAGGGTAACAAAAGGCTTTTAAAATAACCCCATTGAATGATAACTGTATGAAATGAATATGTTGGTTTTCTTCACTATAGTAATCCTTTCACTATGTATATATAGCAAAACTTCATCGGATTTACCTTAAATATATACAAAAAAAAATTCTATTCACAAAAGAAGAATTCCATTTAAAAAATTCTCTATTCTCATTGAGTTCTGAAACACTTTTAAGTTGCTTTAACTATTCTAGAAATGCCATATATTTTTAATTTTTTGTTGTTCAGAGGAGAAAGTGACGTCAATATTGTGAGTTAACGCTTGCGCAACTTCCTCATTATGGTAGATGACAGATGTGGCCGTGGTTACAATTAAACAAAAATGTAATGACATATTTTGAGAGCTTCCTCTATGTCAGATATTGTGCCAACTTTATTATATAAATTATTAATTTGTTTTCTAATCTCTACGTACATTATTTAAGTTAGGAACTATCGTTACGTTTTACACATGAATATGCTGAGGTTTAAATATTACTTAAGTGATTGGCTCCCATTCATTCTTTTTATTCAAAGAAAGCTGAGAGGTAAATGTAGGTTGAGTCATCACAAAAGTCCTTAGTATTAACTGCAGGTAACTACAGTGCTTGTTCTCACATAGGGCGAGTGATATGAAATGGTTTCTGATACAGCAGTTTTCTCTCCTGTTTGAAGAAATAACTATTGTGCCCTAATATGTTAGTAACTTTTTATATATTAATACAAAATTTGGTGCAAATGATACCGGCTTGGTTTCTTGTCCCCAATATTTAGAGTAAGAGGAGGATATTGAATTACTCTCTGCGCTTCATAGATTCCAGAATACAGTCTGAAAAGAATTCAACCAAGCAGTGTCTCTTGAAAGTGAAGATTTCTCATAAAGTAAAATGAATTATTGTCTTTGCCCACTGCACTAAAACTCTAATATGACAGTGACTGGAAGGCTGAAAAAAATCATTTCACGTAAGTCCTGTTTTGTGGCTCTGGCCCCACAGATTGATTTTATATGCAGGTTTAGCACTCGGCAGCTGCCAAAAGCCATCAGTGCAATGGCCCATTCAGAGGAAAACAAAATTTGAAAAGAGGACAGCCGGCAAGGACATGTTGTAAAAGGCAAAGGACAGATATGAAAGAGATCTGCTGGCCCGTGCTCTCAATCTGGACATTTTCAGTATCTAAGAATAGAAGAAAAGACAGAGGAAAGCCATGTCTTGTTGAAACACATGAAACAGAGATCAGCCGTTCATTACATCTTATCTACTTCCATGAACCCTGAAACCGAAGAGAACCCGCTGCGATTATATCATCTACAGAGCAAATGTTGAGATTTGGGGAACTAAACACATATGCAAAGTGATAAGACCCCAAGGTGATTCGAACATAGCTCCTGTTTAGAGATGGTTTGAGTCTGTGGCAAGGAAGGAATAGAGAGGAGATGTTAACCTGGGGATAATTTTTACACCTTTGTCCTGTGCAAAAATGTTATCAAGTTGTGGTGCTTGTGTCCAAAAATTATAAAATGTATGTATTCAAAGGATGCTGTGATCTTAACTTGGAATCTAATGGGGCATTTACAACAGGAATGATTAAATACATCATTCTTGTGTAGCTTTATGGTTCTTAACTAGCTCAGCTTCTCAAGGTAACTCTGCATGGAGCTCCAAGAAGGAAGTTCTGGCTTTATGGAATCTACCACGAGATAGATAGGTTAAGACAGATGATTTTGAAAGCAAATGGAAAATTGAATACTTAATATTTACACTTTTATTTCCATAATCCAGAAACTATTTCCCCGATACTGCTGGTTTTATCTAACAAGTCATCGGTAATACTTTGACAAGAGATAATTCAATGTAACTAAAGCTCAAGATAATAGAGGTTTCGTCAGTATGTAACTGAACTGATTGCTGGTATGCTGGTCAGGGCAACGTGATGCTGGAGCAGGGACTGATTTCTGTGACAGATCTGATGTTGCATAACGTGGCATCCTAGTAGTATACCTAAGCAGAATTAGTAAGGGTCCTGTGGAGCCTCCGATAGGGCTTGGATCCCACTGCGCTCTGCAGGCTTCCAGCAAAGCTTGACAAAGCCTGTGTGCACACACGTTCAGATGTGCTTAGAGATCTAAGCAGTATGACCTCTGGACTGACTGTTTAGCAAGGTGGAGTGTGAATTGCAGATTACCTTTTAGTGATCCCTTGTTTGGAATTATTACACAATATCTTTCTGCTTGCTGCCAGTCAGTCCAAGATCAGCTTGAAGACCAGCTTAGTATGGGTCCAAATATTTGAATTAAGGCAGCATCTTTAATTACACTATTTTCTAAATAAGGTGAGCAATATGCCTTATGGGAAGTAAATAATGATGGTTATTGACTTTAATACTTGTAGCATGAGGGAGAGATATAATAAGAGAACTTTCTAGCAGAAATATGGAGCTAAGCATATTTGCTTTTTACTGTAATTCTAAATTAAGGCAAGGAAAAAAAAAAACATGATTAGCAGGACTTCTAAGATTTAGTTTATCAAATATGCACATGTCTGTATACTACTCATGGCTTTTTAGAGCATTTGACCATAGATGGAATGGATTCCCTACAGAATTTTCTTAGTTTTAGTTTAATAATAAGCAAAACAAAAATGTGCGTGCCTACTGTCTGACAGCTCTCTAAAGTGATAAACTAAATGATTTAGTGATATTGCTTTTGTCCTTGGTAATAGTACAGATAACTAGGATATTTGTCTCTATTCAACTGAACTGTAACTATTATAATGTAGTATACCTTACACTGTACTGTATTTTATCTGTCTTTAGCATTCAAGAAAGCTATAAGATAGTATTAAACAGAAACCCCTCTGTTTTTAACCCTCTTATAGATATCCTTTGGAAAGAGTTAAGTTTGCAGGGAACCTAGTTTAAGTAGTCATTTCAATCATCATTTGTCTATAGTCAGTTCTTTAGCAACAGCTCAATAATGTTTTCTTTCTTTTCTTTTTTTTTTTTTTGCATTTTATTTGGCTGGGGCTGGGTTTGAACCTGCCACCTCCCTTATATGGGGCCCATGCCCTCCTCCTTTGAGTCACAGGTGCTGCCCTGCTGCCTTAATTTTTTCCTAAAAAATTAAGAGTTCATGATATATCTTAAGTAATATTTTGTATTTGCATGTATGTTAAAACTCTTACAGAAAAGACACTTTTTCCAAAAAACATCCACCTGAAATTTCAGTCCTTTTCTCTTTTTTGTGCCCTTAGAGAAAATATCTGTCACCGTTTCTACAAAATCTCATACTTCACCAGAAAAAAAAGAATATATTTTGCAGCAGTTTGCTGAATTTTCCAAGTTTGAACTCTGTTTTATAAAACCATTATTTAATCTATGTACCCTGTTGCTTTCCATATTTTCATTTCCATACTTACATTATGAGATTTTTAACAAAATATATATGACTTAAATGATTGATCAGTATTGAAGAATGTGTTTAAAAATACATTTTACTTATTCACATGTATATCCTTAGATGAAAAATACTACAAAAATATCAGTCTTGACTACAATTAGACATTAACTAGAATCGCGAAACAGAAATTCTTATGCAACTTGGGGCAAGTGTCCTCCGTTTATACTGTGGGAACATCTGCATACTCACAGTTGTGTAATTAGGCTGCTTCTCACTACCTGTCTCTGTTCATGCGGTTGTTTGTAGTATTCTAACCAGTTTTTTTTTGCCTATACAAATCTCATTTGGGCCATTGAGCTAGTCTCTCACTCACTCCCCCCGAAGATTCTTTTCTAATTAGTAAAACCTTCACTGATTTCCCCCAACCCCAAAATTCTTTGCTACAATAGTAAGCCTTTAATCATGGAAGGTGTTACCTTGTGCTCTTAGTTGTTCATTTGGTGTAAATCATCAAATACAATCTATGAAAGTTAAGACTATCTCTAAGTTTTCTTATTTATTCACACCCACTAGCATAATGGTAAACACACTGTAACAGGTGCTTATGATCACTTCCTGATTGAGTTACATAATCAGTGGCTATCTTGAGTTTCACAGTTAATTTTTGCAGACAAATACTGTAATACAGAGAGCACTAGGTAACTTAGAGTTTCAGAAACTCCTTATTAGAATTCAAGTTCATAGCCTTAACTTTCTAAATATTTCTATGGCATTATTTTAAAAATTTAATTATTAAATTAGCATTTATGTTCTTTCATTCTTTTGAATAAAATACTGCCCAATTCTTAAATTTTCTTTCTTCAGTTTATAATTTGAAGATTCTAAAGATATTACCAGATAAAAATCCCAGTGGCTGGAGAGATCATATGAAATCCTTTCATTCACTTGTTCTAATAGCAAATAATTGGTGGCTAAACAAAGCATAGGTAATGAATGAAGACTTCAACTTCATCAATGCCACATTAGAAATTTGAGGCATTTCGTGTTTTGATGACTGAATGCACATGAAATTCAGAAGTGCAGACGGTACCCAACACAAGAGAAAGGTTCTATAAGTATATTTATTTAAGCTTTTTTGAAATTCCAAATATATTATAATGTTGTAATTTTGGGGGTAAGTTAGTCAAAGTGAGAGCCTGTGAGTCTACAGAGGGGATGAGCTCACAACCTCTCCCACTTTAAGATGATCTTAAGATGATCTTTGGTATTACCATTGATCAACTCATACTTTTAAAAATAATACAATAAAATGTATTTTTACATAAAATATAATTTTATATTTTGTCAAAAAACAAAAGGTTTTCTGAGTTATCTGCATTATCATGGGCAATCTTTACCAGTGTTACTTCCTTTTTTGTTAACAGTTGAATTTTCAGCTGATGCTAACAAAAAGAAACATAGTGCCTGATGAAGACCAAGATATCCCAAATACTGTGGAGTAACTAAACCACAGGCCATCAAAAAATGTCCTCCTTAATTTTGTTACAAGGTGGTAGGACTTAGCAGTTAAGTTTCAACTTGTTTCCTTTAGAGTTAACATCCATGTATTTAAAAGACAGTATATTGTTTCTTCTGATCCAAACTCTTGTTTGAGAAGGGAATTCATTGTCTACAGGGGAGAATTGCTTCCTGTCAATGGAAAGATAGCAACACTACTCATATTCCCCATTACCCACCATGCCCAAAATGTATAAAATAAAAAGTGCACACTAAATAAACGTGTGTACTTACTATGTTTTTTCTACAACTCTTCTTACAAACAGATTTCCCTGCCTAAGCTCTTATTTAGAAATTCTGAATATTCCAGTTGGCAGTATGCACAGAGATTATGCAGACATTGGATGGAAATAACAATTTATAATAATAATAACTACTTACCATTTACTTGGTATTATGCAAAGTAGTTAGGGCATGTGATAACACTTCATAACACTTTAACTTTTACTATAACTGTTAGAAATAGATGTACTGTTCTCCATTTTTAGTACTGTCAGCTGAAGTTTAGGTAAAGTAACTTGCTTTAGATCATAGAATTATCATGACACAACTAATGGCTGGCCTTGGAAGCCAGTGTGTTTTAGAATTAATCTGTATACTCTGATCTTAACAGCAATACCGTATAGCCTCTTTCTGCTCCTGCCAGTTATTCTACACATCCCTAGCAAGGGGATGCAAAAGGAATATGTCACTCCATTTACTTGATTTGGGAAGATAGACAGTATTGTTAAACGAGAAGCATTTACAACGTGTATCTCTGACAAAGGAAAATTGTGCAACTTAAAATGAAACGTGATTTGAATAAGACATTTTAGAGGTTGGGAAAGCATGATAGTCATCTGTCCAGTCACTCAGTGGGCAGGTATTTGGCGCACCTACAGGTGCTACTACTGGAAATAGGCAACTAACATACAGTTGAATATGTTCACTATACATTCAAAGAAGAGGTTTCTTTAGTCAAAATTATACTGAAGTCATATAATAGGACACATAACAGAAGTAGGTAGAGGGACTGATAGAAACATCATATAAAAGATTTTGTTGCAATTTGACACAATATTATGGAATTAAGCTTTCCTAATAAAGGACAAAACATTCCGAGGTCTGTTGATTAAGTTCATGAACTCAACCTAGAAAAGTTACTACATACTTCATTGCTGAATATCACTATGTTCTCCCCTTGGGAAGCTCTGCACTGATGGTATCACACCTCCACCCTTCAAAGCAACTTTGGAGCCCCTTTTTTGGAACAGCCATCAGAGCTATCATCCAATTACCTTTTATGTCCTGAATGGCATCAAAATGTCTTCCTTTCAATATTTCCTTTTTTTCTGTGTAAAGAAAAAAAGTAATTGGAGACCAGATTGGGTGAGTAGGGAGTGTGTTCCTGTAGAAGTATTTGTTTATTACCTGAAGTTTCCCTCACAGACAGTGCTGTGTGAGCTGGTGCATGGTCTGCCGTGATGCAAGAGCCGTGATTTGTTGGCAAAAAGTTCAGTTCATTTCATCTAACATTTTCAAGCAGTCTTTTCAGCACTTCCAAAGAGTAAACGTAGTTAACTATTTGTTTAGTTGGTACAAATTTATAATGACCAATATCTCTGATATCACAAAAGGTTAGCAACATCATGCTAACTCCTAATTTAGACTGCTGGAACTTGTCTGGTTGTGGAGAAATGGCTGAGTTCCCTTGTGCATTTTGATGCCCTGTTACAAGGTCTCATTAGTATACACATATTTCATCACCATTTATAAACTGCCCCAAACATCATCTTGCCTCACCAGTGGGCCTTGGCAACTTCTACTCTCCTTTGCTTTTGTTCATGGGTGAGCTCCTTTGGGGCCATTTTTGACTGCACCTTTCTCATGCCATGATTTTCAGTTAAGATTTCCCTGTGTCTCTATTGATGTTTTCTTGACCTGCTATGCTTGTCACAGTCAGCTAATAATTTTGATGAACAATTGAATGCATTTTTGCAATTTTTTCATTAGTTCTTCTTATTACTGGCATCCCTGTCTTCTCTTCATAAGTGATGCTTTCTCTCTCCTCAAAAAACTGTCTAATCAATTTGTACACTGCTGTTTCGCTCATCCCCAAACTTGGATTATTATGCCCCTGCTTTCACTTCCACTCTTGCCAGGTTTAACAAGAAATGTATGAATGTTTGGTCATTGCTCTAATTGAGACATTTTCACAAGGGTGCACAAAAGACCACAACAATGATAATGAAGGCAACTCAGCAAGACCCCACCACACATCGACACAAACACAGCTGTGAGACACTGATCTACCAAGGTTATGAATCCTTATGACTATACAGTGCTACCAGCGTAAGCGCAGGGTGGCAAGTTCATGAGTTATCTCTCAGAACTTGTAGGTACATATACATCATGTAATGTCATTGAACTTATTACATTTAGTAATATAATATCAATAAATTATTTATGTGTATTTTTGTGTGTTTTCAGATTTTATGCTCATTCTGAATATTCAATAACCTTGCTAAATTCACTTATTAATTCTAACAATTGGATAGATTTGTCTGAATGTTAAAATATATGCTCATGTTCATTCTTTTCATACATTCAAATTTTATACCTTTTATTTTTAGATATTATTCATCAGATCAATAAAGTTTTCCCCCATTCTCAGTTTGTTGATTTTAATCATGAACTTTTAAAATTATTACTTTTTTCTATTTGCATTGATTTTTGTTTTATATTTTATATTTTTGTTCTATAATTTATTAACGTGACTTGCACTCAGTTGAAAATACTTAGAACAAATTGAGCTTATTCGTGTTTTAATTTCCTGTTTATCTTTACGGACACAATTTGCTAATATTCAAATTAAAATTTCAGTACCTATCTGTGTTTATGACAGATTTTCTTATGTAAATTTCCTGAGTACTTTTTGTTTTAAGAGTATTATAACTTCACTGAAATAATAAGGAAGGGTTTCCACTTTATATGACACAGTTTGTATAAAGTTGATGTTATTTTTTTCTTAAATATTTGCAGCAATTCTCTTGAAGCCATTACCTGGCCCTGGAGGTGTGTGTGTGTATGTGTGTGTGCTTGGTGGAAGTGGTAAATTACAAATAAGGTACTTCAATAGCTATATACTTTTGGATTGGCAAAAATTGTGCAAATTTTTATTTCTTTTTCCATTTGTAAAAACTGTACTGGGCGGTGTCTGTGGCTCAATGGGTAGGGTGCTGGCCCTATATACCGAGGCTGGTGGGTTGAAACCCAGCCCTGGCCAAACTGCAACAAAAAATGGCTGGGTGTTGTGGTGGGTGCCTGTGGTCCCAGATACTCAGGAGGCTGAGGCAATAAATCAACGAAGTACAGGAGTTGGAGGGTGCTGTGAGCTGTGATGTCATGGCACTCTACCTAGGGTGATAAAGTGAGACAGAGTCTTTTAGAGACAGAGTCTTCTAAAAAAAAAGAAACTGCTGATAGTCCTCATTAATTTCCTATATATATATAGTATGTTTTTTTTCTTTATTCTGGTTTGTTTTGAAAATCTATTTTTAAATATTATTGATCTTTTCAAAATAATGATTTTTACATTTCTTGATTTTCTCTTCAATATTTATTTTATATTTCATTGATTTCTGGTTTAATTTATAAAATTCTGACTTTTTAATTCAAAGTTCTTTTGCTAATTTCTTAAGATGAATGCTCACATCAATGATTTTACGTTTTCTTCTTTTCTAATATATGCATTAAGTGATATATTTCTATTTCTGCTCATCTTCAGTAGCATCTCTCCAAATTTCAATATTCCATGCTTTCATTTCATTCATTCTTTTTCTTTCCTTTTTATTTCTTTTTAAATTTTTTTTTATTTAAACAGAACACTCTGTTGCCCATACTAGAATGCCCTGGTGTCATAATAGCTTATTGAACCAGCCTCAGATTTCTAGGCTCAAGTGATATACCCCCCCTCCCCCACTAATTAGGTTGGACTAAGACCATGAGCCACTATGCTTGGATAATTTTTTTTTATTATTTTTTGGTAGAAAGAGGCATTTTTATGTTGTTCGGGTTGATCCAAAACTCCTGGCCTCAAGGAATCCTCTGGGCTTGGCCTCCCAAAGCACTAGGATTAAAGGCATAACCCACTGCACCTGAACAAATTAATGTATTCCTTAACTTTCATTATTCCATATTTCTTGACATCTTGACATATGGGCTATTTAGAAAAATGTTATTTAATTTTTAAACATTTTTAATTTTATATTGTATTATTTATTAATAAATTCTAACTTAATGCCTATGAGTCAAAGAATGTACATCACAATCATGAATTCCTCCTGATAGTCTAGTTCATTGTCTTATTTCATAGTTTTGACATTTCTTAAAATAGATAAAAATATTATTTAGAGTTTTAATCACACTTTTATTTTTGTACATACATAGTATATTTCTATCATTTCTTTTTTACATTTTGTGTAGAGCACATAATTTTATCAAGACACTCTTGAAACTGATGACAATTTTTCTAAGGTGAATAATGGAAAAAATGTCCATTTTCCTGAGATGTATCAATAAAGCATATGCTGTATTTATTTATGAAAATACTACTATAAAATTGGTGCATAATTATTATAGACATCTTTAAAACATAGATGATTCTAAATCAAAAATAATTTAAGCCTTTAATTTATAACTATTACTAAGAACTGATAGTATTAATCACCTATTTTTCACACACAGATACGCACATAGAACAGAATTTTTATGAATATTAAAATATAATATTCAGGTACTTGCTTACTGGCTTGCTTTGTTTGCCTAAAATATATCCTGAATTTCTTTGGCATTGTATGTGCTAATATTGCATTACTGTTTGGATGTTTGTTTTTTGAGACAGAGTCTCACTCTATCTCCCTGGGTTGAATACTGTGGTGCCATGGCAATAGTGCATTTTTAAAAGACTGTTTAACATTTACTTTGAGGTACTTCTTAATTATTTTAGGTGGGAATATTGAGGATCAGTGAATATAGAAATAATATGTCAATAATGATGGCTGAATTTTCACAGGAAGTTTTAAAGAATAGGCATATTTTCATTGCTTATAGTCAATCAATTGAAGTAATGAAAGTTAACTCTATGATTCTTTAATTTTTTTTAAATATGTAGTATTTCTGTAACTATTATACAAGGTGTCCCAAAATTTGCTCCTCAATTTTCCATACATAGGAATAATGGTGACTTGAGGGATAGCTTTTGGGGCACTCTGTAAAAGTATACATTTTATTGTTCTTCCTCCAAATTTTAAAATATTACTTTCTATTTATTTCTGGCTACATTCATTTCATTCAAAGAAAATACTTCAAATACTATAATATGATGCTGTGAAAACAGTATAGCTATTTATAGACAATATTCTGACTTTTTTGAAATTAAATTTCAAACATAATTAGAGTTGCTACTAATATAATTGTCTAAATGAAATAAAAGCACAAGGCATTTAAAATGAAAAGATGATTATTACAAAGAATAGTTGATTAATTCAACACTATTTAATCATTTATTAAATTAAAATATCTGAAGAGAAAGACCTAGATTCTGCTATGAATGAAGTAGTTTTTATATTTAGACAGAATGTTTTGTGGAAGGGATGAAAATGATTCTATCCAGACAAAAAATATGGGAAAAGCATAAAACAGGTAAGGAGGCTAAAAGTAGCTCTCTAAATATTTGGTATTTGAGTTTTTTGAATAAAAATAATAATAATTGTTGAAGTCTTCATTGTTCATGCAAGGGGGTAAGCATGAGTTGGCTCCTCCTTCCCTTCATCCATCCTTCTACCCATCCATCTATTGATCCATCATTCATTGATTGTTGAGTACCTATTAGATACTGAGCAGAGAGGAGCTAAAAAGAAGTACTGATTAACTTGCCAAGTTAGAAACAAAAGTTCTAATTAAATTGAGTTAAAATGACATTATCACGTAATTAAATAACTTTGAGTAGAAAGTCTAGGGACAAAACTTAAATGAAGAAATTATAAAACTCTTGTGGAAAAGGTAATTACAATCTATCATATACCACTTTATTAAATCCAAGTTGAAAAATTAAATAGGCACATTTTTGAAATTCCTAGAATGATACAATTTACCAAAATGGTTGAAGAAGAAAAATAAAAATTAAATGCTTTCATAACTATTAAATAAATTTCATCTAGAAAAAAAAGAAAACCTTGCCACAGGATCAGATAATTTCAGAGTTAATTAATATGAAATATTTAAGGGAAAAATAAGAGCAAACCTTTTCACAGAAAAGAAAATTATGGTTTAGTATATTCCAAGAAAGGTCATTCATGACATCATATGTAAAATGCTTTGCAAACAAAATATCAAGCCAAATGAAGTAGCATAAAAGGATAAAATCATGATCATCATTTTTGCCCCTGAGTATGATGGTGCAGCAGGCAGTAGACCAACACTCTTATCCAGAACAATCAGAAAAAATAGATACAACACACATCATATCTTCTTAAAGGAAAATAGGAGAGAGAAAATAAAGCAACCTGGATTGGAAGGAAAAGGGTTCCAAAATTCCAGAGAAGGTAAAAAGGTATGATCCTATTCATGTGAAAATTTACAAGGCATTCCACAATACAGGAACATATAATTAAAAACAAAGAAGGTGAACAGATGGTTGGTGGGCAGCTGCATTTCCCTCGGGGAATCTGCTTATTTTGAAATGAGACAGAAAGCTGAGAGTCCAGGCCTTACTTTCCAACGGCCATGCTGAAAAGAGACAAGTGAAAAGAATTAAACAAACAACAACATAAGAAAACAGCTTAGACATTTAGAAGCCGTGATCCCAGAGGACAGTCATGGAAAGGGGCAAAACTGATTTGGATATAAGGCTAATTTTTCTCCTAATATGTTTTCCAAAATCTGATAATTCAATGATTAGCAAGCTAAATAAGAAACTGATAGTAAAACAGTTGTTCTGATTATTTTTGTATTTATTTATTTATTTTTGTGGGTTAGTTATTTGGAAATCACAAGACTTTGAGTTCATAAAAAAGGATAACTGGGGTCTTAGTTATATATCAAGCTCTAATTTGAAGCCCAGGAAAGATTTGCCCTAACTTCTTTATCCAAAGATTGAACCTTTCAAACTCTAATTCAGGGCTTGCATAGATTAATGTCACAAGCCTATTCAGTTTGCCCAGTAGATTAAAAGTTGAACAGTTTGGAGTAAAAGATAACCCCATATGAAGGCTTAAAAATTATTTTTATACAATATCCAGAATTTAACAGTAACAAAAAAATTGCAAGGCATTCCAAGACACAGGATCATATAATGAAAAACAAACACCAGGAACTAACAAAGATGTTTCAGATACTAGAGCATGAAGACAAAGACTTTAAAATAACATACTATGTTCACTTAAAAAAATAAAGGATAATCATTAATTGAATCATTTTACCAAAAATTAAAATACATAATATATGGCATCTAATGGAAAATCCAGAAAGTACTGAAAATAAGACATCAATAATTGTGTTTATTTTTTTAATTAAATCATAGCTGTGTACATTGATATGATCATGGGACATCATGTACTAGTTTCATAGACCGTTTGACACATTTTCATCCCACTGGTCAACACAGCCTTTCTGGTATTCTCCCAGTTATTGGGCCAAGACATCTACGTTCCACATCTACCAAATTTCACATATACCCTTAATGGTAAATTGGATACACTAGAAAACACAATTAGTGAACTATAAGAGAGAAAATATAGAATATATTAATAGATAACAGACAATATAAAGAAACAAGGCTTATGGGAATTCAATTGTGCAACATAAATATAATTAGAATTTGGAAGTAGAGGAGACAGAGACTGATGAAAAACAGTATTTGAGAACATTTTCAAGAAGTTTCTACAACCCAAGCAAGATGAAAACAGAGAAATCTTAGAAGTATCAAAGGCAAATATAAGGTAATAAGAGAAATACAACATATATTTTATATTCTAAGGATTAGTATCGATATTGATAGTTGACCTTTAACAGAAATAATAAAATTCAGAAGAAAATAGAAAGGTGTCTAGTATGTAGAAACTTAAAATCTATACTCTGAAAAACCACCCTTTAACAATCAAAGTAAAATACAGTTATATTCCAACAAAATAGAGGAGAAAAATAAAAATTTATCACCAGAAAATATATACTAAAAACAATAAAGGTATTTTATTAAGTTATAAACTAAAATAAAATCTTAATTCCTCTTGCTCACTGAATGGGCTCCCTCTTGACCAAAGGGACCTCAGAAAAACCTTAAAGCTGAGTTGCTTGCCACGAGGAAAGGAGAAGTCAGACGTGCTTAGTTATGCCCAATCCCTTTTGGAGTTATTATTTGTATTAATAAGATACAAAATCATTAACAAGTCTAAGGTCATGGGAGGGAAAGGTTAAACCAAACCTGCAGGTCTTCAATTTACTTAAAAGACCAGTTAAGTCTCTATATATATCCAGTGGTTTGTCTTTGATTAATAGACTTGTTTTAAAACATTCCAAATCATTAGATAAAATTTTATTTTTTTAACCAATTAAAACCCAAAGAATCTTTAAATCCACCTATAACCTGTAAGCTCCCAACTTCAAAATATCCTGCCTTTTGGGCCCAAACTGATATATGTGTTCCATGTATTGACTTAGGACTTTTCATGTAATACCTGGCTATTGGCAGTGTAAAGGTAAAAGATATTCAATGGAAACACAAAAATTCAGGTGAAAATGAAGATAGCAATGTGAAGGGTAAATATATGGCTCACTTAAAATGAAAATTTATTAGCAGTAATTATTTTGGATTGTTTTATATTAATATATAAATATATTATATACATACACACAATAAGTACAAATGTTGAAGAAGGATGAAATAGCCTACAAGCTCCAATATTCTAGCATTATTTGAGAAGTGGTAAAAGCAAATAATTTTCACAGGGCCATAATAAATCAAAGATGCACAAAATATCTACATTAAGCATTAAAAATAGTGTACAAGTAGTTAATAGAGAAAATAGCACAATCAATACTACTTGATTAATTCACGTAAAGGCCATAAAATATGAAACTTTTATGTAAAATTCAAATAACCCCTCATTTTATATACAGTATACATGCAGATATGGCTTTAAAACCTTACAGTATGTGTGTGTAGACACACATGTACATATGCATGTTATTACATTTACTTCCAAGATGCATACATGCAATTATGTTTAAGCCTATTAACCTATTCTTCTTTTTACTTTGCTTTATTGTTGCCTTGTGGCTCTTTTCTTCCTTTCTTTTGCTTTAATCAAGTGTTTTTAAAGTCCATTTTATCCTCTATTATCTTCTTATCTCTATATTTGATATTATTTTAGTCATTACTGGAGAAAAATTTACTTAATAATAAATGTATTTATTATTAAATCATAATAAATGATACTTAATAACATCATAAATATGTTATATTTAAGTGTATACCTATCTATATATAGAAAATATGACAAGTTCATGAACTCATCCTAGCAAAAGTAGTATACACCTCATTACTGAACATCCTATGTTCACCTCCCAAGTACTCCTGTTGGGAAGGTATGCACAGGTGCCAGTACACCCTTCAGAGCAATTTTGGAACTCTTTTTCTGGAATGACCATTAGAACTAACATTGTGTTACCAGTAATGTCCTGAATGTCATCAAAATGTCTTCCTTTCAATATTCCCTTTATCTTCAGATAAAGAAAAATGTCACTGGGGGCCAGATCAGGTGAGTGTCAGGGTGTTCCAATACAGTTACTAACTACACATACATAATTTAAGGTAGACTAAAAGTAACATGTTAAGAATGAATTTAGTAAAGTATCTCAAAATTGCAAAAACAAGCTTCCTGCACACTCAATACTAATTTGAAACTACAGATGACAAACTATAGACTCATGTGAGAGAAAATTGTTATTAAATTCAAGTATGTGGCAGGGGGAAGAGGGGCAGAGGACTCAGTAAGCTCCCACCTACCTGTGCTGTGTAGAGGTATATGGCACACCTCCTGGGTGAAGGACTCAACTACAACTCAGATGCCATGTAACAAATGCAAACAATGAATGTATGTACCCTTACATTAATCTAAAATAATAAAAAAAGGAAACAGGAAAAAAAAAATGTAACACATCACCACCAGGATCAGGGGCAAATAGTGTTAGTATTTAAAACATTTATTCATTTTTCTATTCAGTAACTGATCATTGAACACATCTGATGTACATGTACTGTGACTAGTATGGCTTACACAATGCCATTATTGGTAAGATTTATTCTTGGCTTTAAAGGGTTAAGTGAGGTATAAGAATAACATCACACCTAACATGTAGGAGTTGTAATTTATGCCACATATTGGCATATTTTAGGTAATCTCAGAATTAGTGCTGTGCTGGGGATAAAGCAGATGTTTTACAGATGTTAACTTGGAGAGGATTAATAATTTGCTCACATGGGCAAGTTATGTCTCAAAGCCTGGTTTTTCTGACTTTGAAACTTTCCTCTTTTCAACTACAGAAAATTAAGTGCTGTTTGGATTGTGGAGAATATTGTAGAACACGATATTCGGTTTCCTCAGATTAGTTTATAATCCGTAGAAAGGAAGCCAGGCATGCACAATTACTTTAGGAGACATTAAGAGAATTAAGGAGCCTATGCTTATAAAATGTTTTTACATTCTATTGAGAAAAGCATTATCTTTAGAAAAGGAGCTATTGTTAATCCAGATTTTTCTTATACACAAGCATATGGCTTTTTGACAGGATTTTATAGCTGTTTAATTCTAATTATGAAACCTTATTTAAAAAGTAATGATAATGAAAATATTCTAATATTTTTTAAATTATTTAATACAAATGGAAGCACAAATATATCTTCCAACGAGGTTCACATCTTCAGACCATATATCATGCTGTTAAAAAGCAAAAAAAAAAAAAAATTTAAGAATGTTCAATTTCTTTTTTTTTTTTTCCTCTCTTCTTTTTTTTTTCTTTAATTTTATTGTTGGGGATTCATTGGGGGTACAATAAACCAGGTTACACTGATTGCATTTTTTAGGTATAGTCCCTCTTACAGTTGTGTCTTGTGCCCAAAAGGTGTGGCACACACCAAAGCCCCACTCCCCCTCCCTCCTTCCCTCTCTTTGCTCTTCCTTTCTGATTTCATTTCTTTTTCTTTTTCTTTTTTTTTTCTTTTTTTTAAGCAGGAATTCAACTTTATTGCATCAAGCATCTGCTTATATAGACCGTGGGGAAGGGGCGAGGAAAGAAGGTGGGGGATGAGGTGCGTGACAGGGTTGGGCCAATGGCATGGTACCACGTTGGCTGTATCTAGGTAGAGGCAGTTTCAGGCCGGGCCTTGCTGAGTCATTGCTATGCAGAAGTAGTTCGATGGATCTACTTCTAGTCAGGCTCGGGAAGTTGCACTAGGACTCAGGCACATGGCAGGGCCCAACAATTCCCTCTTTTGTTTTTTGTATGGCGGATAAACATAGCCCCTGTCTTAGGTTGCCTGCTCTTGCAGTTTCAGTCTTACCTGTCATGGGGATACAAACATCAATGGTTTGGTCCCT
>CAUYPK010116238.1:0-36225 GCA_963574355.1 Loris lydekkerianus | reverse complement strand
ATCTACAAACACATGAAAAAAAGCTCATCATCCTTAATCATCAGAGAAATGCAAATCAAAACTACTTTGAGATATCATCTAACCCCAGTAAGAGTAGCCCACATAACAAAATCCCAAAACCAGAGATGTTGGCATGGATGTGGAAGAAAGGGCACACTTCTACACTGCTGGTGGGAATGCCCACTAATACGTTCCTTCTAGAAGGATGTTTGGAGAATACTTAGAGACCTAAAAATAGACCTGCCATTTTATCCTATAATTCCTCTACTAGGTTTATACCCAGAAGACCAAAAGTCACAATATAACAAAGACATCTGTACCAGAATGTTTATTGTAGCCCAATTCATAATTGCTAAGTCATGGAAGAAGCCCAAGTGCCCATCAACCCACAAATGGACTCTGTGGTACATGTATACCATGGAATACTATGCAGCCTTAAAGAAAGATGGAGACTTTACCTCTTTCATGTTTACATGGATGGAGCTGGAACATATTCTTCTTAGCAAAGTACCTCAGGAATGGAAGAAAAAGTATCCAATGTACTCACCCCTACTATGAACCTAAATTATGGCTTTCACATGAAGGCTATAACCCAACTATACCACAAGACTATGGGGAAAGGGCCAAGGAAGGGGAAGGGAGGGGGGAGGTTTTGGTGGAGGGAGGGTAATGGGTGGGGCCACATCTATGTTACATCTTAGAATAGGTACAGGTGATTGCACTAATGTACACAGCTATGATTTAACAATAAAAAAAATTTAAAAAAAAAGATGGAAGCTCAGTCATTCATTTTGTACCATTTGTGTTTTCTTTCTTTTTTCCTCCCTTTTTAAAGCATGAACCATTTGTGTTTTCTAATATAAGCATTTAACAATATGCACAGATTTTTATTACTCCCTGATTTAGCTGTTTTCTATGAATCTTTGATATTTTCTGATATCTTTATCATTTAGTTCAAAATATTTTCAATTTTTCTTGTGATTTATTCTTTTACTCGTGGGTTATATAGATATATGTTGTTCAATTTCCAAACACTAATTTTTTTTTATTCTTAGTTTCTAATTTAATCTTTTCAGGTAAGATACTCTGAATAATTTTAGATATTTGGATTTATGGAAACTTGTTTTACAGCCCACAACATAAGCTAACTAACACTCTATAATCTTCCATGTGTGTCTGAAAAGAATGTGTATTCTTTTATTGTGGGGTAGAACATTGTATAGGTGTCACTTAAGTCTAGTTGGTCCATAATGTTATCCATGTCATCTATACCTTCACTGCTTGTTCTAATGATTACTTGCCGACTTGTTCTGACAATTACTAAGTGAGGAGTGTTGAAGTCTCTAATTATGGATTTGTCTCATTCTCTTTTCAGTTCTATGAACCTTGCTTCATGCATTATTGAAGCTGTGTTATTAGGCACATCTACCTAATAAGATCGAAACTCTTGTGTCTTCTGGCTGTACTTTCTGGCTTTTCATTATAGAGTGCCTCCCTTTAATTTCCAATAACATTGCTTATTCTGGTACCTACATGGCACAATGCTAACACAGACATTCCAGCTTGTGCTTAGTACTTGGAGGATGTTTAATTTTTTATCCTCTTAATTTTAAGCTCTCTGGTATTGTCTTTTTATCCCCCCCTGAAAAATCTATGTTTTGATGGGAGTGTCAAGATTAATAAAATTTAATGTATTTATTGATATGGTATGTTTAAACCTACAATTGGTTTTTATTTTTATTTTAGTGCCTCCTTTTATATTAATTATTATTTTAGTGTTCTATTGTTTCAACTATTGGCTTATCAGCTATTCCTTGCTTTTGTTTTTAGTATTCCTCTAGGAAATACAATAGCTTTCTTTAATTTATCCCAGACTACTTTTAAATAATGCCATGTCACTTGACAATTAATGCACAAATCTTACGGCCATTGCTTCCATTTCTTCCCTTTTATTTTTCGTTGTCATTCAATTTTATTTATGCATATGTTACAAAAGGCATTATTATTGCTTTAAATATTTGTCTTTTGAAGAGGGAAAAAGTGAGAAAAGGAACGTGCTTCATGTTTACTCACATATATAGGATTTCTAATGTTTCTCATGCCTATTTTATAGATCTAAATTCTCATCTGACATCATTTTTCTTCTGTCTGAAGAACATTCTTCAATATTTTTTTTGTAGTGCAGATCTTCTGGTGATAAATTACATTAGCACTTATTTTTCTGGAACATCATTTAATCCTGAGTTTTGAAATATAATTTAATTGGTATGAAATTCTGGGTTGGCGGTTTTATTTTGCACTTTTCCCTGTGGAAGGGAACTAGAGGGGTTCATACGCTCTGCGATTATATTTGCATTTCAGGAATATCCTTTGGATAGTCTCAATTGTTTAGCTTGGGAAAAGTCTGAAAGCAACAGGGACAGTGGGAGGGGAGATATGATGAGGTTTTGACTACATCAACAGAGGTAGGGATGGTGATAAGAAAGCTGGTTTGGAAGATACATTGTGTCATCAGAGCTTGGAGGTTGAATAGAAATGGAGATGATGGCTCCCTGCACTTTGGCTGTGGTTCTTGAGTGAGGAGAGGCCCCATTTACTGAAGCAAGGATTTTCAGAAGGGACAGGTATGTGAACTGAGTGGTGAACCATCTCCACAGTGGTTTAAGCCTTGGGTCAGGGTGGGTATCCCAGATGCCTGTCATTCAAGTTCTCCACTGGGATGGGCCTCTATCTATTTGGGGCCCACGCACACTTCCAGCTCTTGCCACATTGCCCATCAGGAAACCAGAGCCTGCTTTTCCCCCTGAGTATGAGCTCTGGATTTAGACTCTACATCCACAGTATTGAGGGTCTCCCTCTTTTAGGACTGAGGCTGCAAATCTCTGCTCCTGACCTGAACTTGGCAGTTATAGATAAATGGCCTCAGGCTAAAAAAAGCTCAGGTCAGCACCTCTGTACACATGGCCCGTGGCTACTGCTCAGAGGCATCTGTGCTGGCATCAGCCTCCCCAGACTCTTAGGTTCTGTCTGCTTCCACTAACCTACTGGTTCCAGCAAGCCGTAAGGCTGAGTTCACCCCAAGTTAGGACATTATTTAGACTTTTCCTTTCAACTTGGAATATGAAACAAGAATAAACCATCCAGCCTACATCACCCAGTTAACCCCGTGTGTAAACAGTCTGAGGAATATAATAATAATTACCCTTTTTAGGGACAGAGTTGGGGGGAGAGTCAATTAAAGCTTGCACTGTGCTTTGAGATCTTTCAATGAAAGGCTCAGGGTTATTAGTGTTAACAAGATACCAGTGGGATATTTGCCAGCAACGACTCCCTTTGAGCCAGCATGTCTGTCATTAGTAATTTGGGGGCTTGGCACAGAGTCATGGGAATGTTTTAATGGCTTCTGTTCAACCCTAGAAATAGAATATGAAGTTGCAAAAAGAAATCCTTGTTTTCTCCACCCTTCTCTATTTCTGTACACGTGGTAACTCTCAGAGGAGATCTCAGGTCCTCCGTTAAGGGACAAAAAAGTAGGCAACAGGGTCTTGTGCTGCCCCAATAAACTCTGACAGAAGGTGGTGCCCAGGCCTGAGCCAGAGACCGATTTATAGACGGATTACATCACTGGGTAGTAACTTTGGACTCAACCCCACTTATGGAGCTACCTGGAGACCTTACCGATTCAGCGAAGTTTGGGAGTGATGGGCAGGACTCTCTTTTCTAAGAAATATTTGGAAAACATTTGTTAATTAGAACAAGTTATTTTATTCCTAAGCCAATTCGCAAATACTTTTCAGAGCTGTCTGGATGAGTCAAGAAAAAAAAACATTTTCTGCCTGGGAGGCCTGGACTTGTTTCTAGAACATGGACAAAGAATCTGCATGTCCAACCAACTTGTGTCTGGCCCCCCACTTGGCAGAGCCCATGCTTGATTTTGCATCAATTAATAAACTGTTCTCTTAAAAACCCTCATCTCATCTCTCCCTCTACCTCAGTTTTATCCTCTTTTTTAAAATTTTCGCCCATTTCCTTGATTTATGCTTAATCAACTTTTCCTTGTCAAAGCAACATGATACTCTGGAAAAAACAGCAGATATGTGGAAATGACAAATAGCTTTGACTCTTAGTGACGGTGACCTTGGCAAGTCTCTTAGCCCCTATAAGTATGCGGACATAATGACTGCAGGCGTTGCAGACACAGAAAGTCATCTAGACATGTGAAGCTACGGAATTTAAACAATAGGGTGTGCTGAGGATTGTGACAAAGTGGCAAATTCATGCCCCATCCACAAGAAACAGCTATTATTCTGCTGCAGCAAATATCTGCCAGAACTTCTTTTTTCCATGCATATAGGACACTTGGAAAATTTATATGAAGTGTCCTGATTTTTAAGTGTTGGAGCAAATTCATTTTTTGAAATAAAATTGTGGAACATGTGAAACATAGTTGTGGGCTGGATTTGGCTAATAAACCACCACTGTGACATTTATTTTATCCTTTATTTATCAATTTCGGCCTTCTTTCTCTTCCTCTTTAATTTCTGATATTTTCTTTTTTTCTATTTATTTATTTTTATTGTTATTTTTATTGTTGGATTCATTGAGGGTACAAGAAACCAGGTTACACTGATTGCATTTGCTGGGTAAAGTCCCTGTTATAATTGTGTCCTGCCCCCAAAAGATGTGTCGCACACCAAGACCCCATCCCTCCTCTCCTTTCCCCCACCCCTCCCACCGTCTTTCCTTTTTTCTTTTACTACTTTTTTTTATCCCCCTCACAACAGTGGTTTTTTTTTTCGTTATTGTAACATCAGATTTGTAGCTTGGGATATAATCATACAAATTACAATTTTTTTCATTCTTCCAACAGACCCACTCAAATTCCCCTGTCTAGTCTCACAACCAGTAATGCAAAGACACCACCAAGTTTGTGGAGTTTTGAAATAGTTAAGTCTATGCTTCTACTCTAAAGAGAAAAGTGGAACACAAACCTGCCTAGCTTACTTAAAGAATAAAGTACAAACTACAACACACACACACACACACACACACACACAACTTAGCTGTGGACATGATCACCAGGAATGCTAACTCATTAGGCATTCAGGGATGTCTGCGGTAGAATCCACCAACCTGTGGCCACATGCATGGTGCCAATCTTGAGGGCCCCTAGGAGGCATGACAGTGTAGCTCCATTGCCTTTCCAGAAAAATATGCTAGAGAAGCCCCAACCACTGATTTGTTACGAATAAATTGTACCATAAAAGGTATGTTCTTCACCAAAAAAATGAGCATGATTCTTCCTAGTTGCACTGGATTGCCTCCTTTTAACTCGTTACTTGGGGGAAATGGGACTACTTCATGTAAGATGAGATGACACTTCTTTGTAAATGGTGTGATAATACTTTGTATGCAGGTCCACCTTTTCTGCTCCCTCTCCAGTGGCAGAAATAACTGTCGAGAGCACCCTTTCCAAGGAGGGTATATGCAGCCAAAAATCCTTAATGTTACCAGTCATTTGGGGTTAGGATGTGTGTTAAAATCCAAATGCCAAAATGCGAAAACAACACAAATATCTGTTAAATGGTGAATGAATCAAAAAAAATATGAACTAGCTGTGTAATGGAAAGCTATTTGCCACTAAAAAGGGATAGAGTGTGGGTACATATAATTACATGAATGAAACTCATACATTATGATAAGAGAAAGAAACTGCACCCTTGAGACCAGGTGCTGTTAGCACCCACACATATGAAATGTGTACAAAGGCAATTCTACAAGGAAAGGAAGAAGATAGTAGTTTGCTGATCCTGGGCTGGGAATAGGGACTGCTGATTGTAAACAGGCTTGAGGTTTGTTTTTGAGGTGATGAAAATCTCATAAAAATATATGGTGGTGATGATTTTGTATTGCTTTATAAACTAACAAAAAGTCATTGAATTGTACACTTAAAGCAAGTGAGTTCAACACTATGTGATGTATACCTCTACCTTGACAAAACTATTTAAACACCACACACACACACACACACACACACACACACACACACACACACACACGGTGTGGGCTTCCCTGTTTGCCAAGACATTTGATGACCTAGACTGAGAGAGCCATAGAGGACAAGTGACTCCGGAGTCTTCCGCTGACCTGCTCTGTGATATTGAGAATGGAGTTGCCCTTCTCTGCCTGTGGTTTGTTCATCTGCAGGTCAAGGTGTTTGAGCTGCTGCGGTTTCAGGAATGTTTAAGGTACCTGAGAAGAAGCAGAGCGAAAATAGTTACTGTGGTACAGTCACCATGTTTCCCAGCTAGGCTGGCTGCTTTCGGGGAAGAACAGACTTTGGCGAGTTGTCCCCTGTCACCGTCAGGCTTACAGGCCCACAGAGAGCATCAGAGTATTAGACAATGCCTGGCTGTTGGCATAAGGAGATTAGGAATATGAATATTTACGGGCTTCCAAATGCAATATCCAAGGTGTTATCTAAGAATTTAGTGTCAGTATACGTGACATTCCTGCCCCATCCACTGAGACTTTTAGTCTTCCCAGAGGGCGTGAAACATTGGGAGGAAAACATCACCCTCTATCATCTAGTCTGGCTGGGTAAGTAGGTACCGTGCAGAAAAGAGGTGAGTTTGTGTGAGTGTGTGCTTATGTGTGAGTGTGTATGTATGTGTGTGAGTGTATGTGTATGTCCGTGTGTGTATGTGAGTATGCATGTGTGTGTGCACATGTGGGCATGTGTGTGTATGTGTGTGAGTGTGTATGCATGTGTGTGAGTTTGTGTGTGAGTGTGTGTGTCCTTACTCTGGGTATGTTCTGGCAGAGGAAGCCTTTTGGAGTCACACCTGATCTTCCTTTCCAGTTTTGCTATTGAATCCTTGTAGGACACCCCTTCACCTTTCTGAGCCATCTGTAAAGTGGGGGTGATCTCATTTGCGTCACGAGCTATTTTCTAAGGTCTCTGAGACCTTCTCTGCTGAACATCTAGAGGAGTTCCAGAAACACTGTAAGTGATTCCTAACCCTTGCAGCTCTGTATGTCACCCTCACCGAGTTCAACATCGGTTTGGAGATGGCTGGGTCTAGGTTGCAGGGACTCAAAAGTTGTTCACTTCTCTGGCTAGTTAGATGCCCAAATGCAGTCAATCAAGTTACATGCTAGTAAGAGGACCCGGCTTCCCCAAGTGACTATTCACTGACTCTGGAAATAACCCCCTGCCTTGCCAGTTTTCTCATCTGTGCGTCTGTCTTTGGCCTCAAGGTTTTCAAAATAGGAGTTCTGTCTTTGGTAAGACACTAGGCCCATGATAATGAATGTTCCTTGGCACCCAGGTCATGGCAGAGCCTCAGAGGAGAGCTCTTTCTCAGACACATGTCCCAGCAGCACACCCACCTCTTTTGCTTCACATTTGGTCAGAGAATCCAAGTTTCTGTTTCTGCTTTGGAGCAGACCAATGTCAGCGCTTCCAGGCTGTGCAGCCTTTTTAGACACAGGCAAAAACTCCCCAAGCCTGGGTGCTTTGTAGGACCACACACGCTGATGGGAACACTAACATTAGTAAGACGTTCGAATGCATTATTCTGCTCATGGAGGTACAGAGAGGTGACAAGTATCATGGCAGGGGCGCCCAACCTGCCATTCACAGGCCACCTGCTGATTTTGTTAGGACTTTTTTTTTTTTTTGGTTTTTCTGTGGTGTCTGATATCACCAAAACTACACACAGACCTTTTTTCTTTTTTTTTTTTTTTTTTCTAATCAGCTTTCCTTAGTGTTTGTGTATTCAGTGTGTGCTCCAAGACAACTCTTATTTTTCTGAACTCTTATTTTTGACAGTAGACAAAAATAAAAAGAGGTTGGGCACCCCCGTCTTCAGGGAAAGGCTAAAGAAGACGAGCATTGATGGAGTCTCCTTTACACTTGGCACTTGAGATATTTACTTATTCGTCTATTCACTCATTTCAGATGTGAGAATTATTTTGATTTTTTTTTATGTAACAAAAGAATCTCAGACTCTTTGTCAAAACAAAGTAAGCAATGCAAAAACACTCAACAAGCAAAGTACTGTCCCTTCACCAGCAACCACACACCTCCTGCGCCACTCACCTTTCCTTCTTGAGATTTTCATCTCAAGTGGAAGTTACTCCTTTTATTCTACTAATATAGATTCTTCTCTTGATCTTTTCTCAGGCATTTTGCCCCCATAATTCACTGGAAGGTCTGCCCTGGAGTTAGGCTGTCAGGTCTTGAATGTCAAGTCGGCCACTTGGCATCTGCGTAACCTTGGTCAAGTCACTTCATCTTCAGACTCAGGTTTCCTTATTTATAAAGCAGAAAATATCAACGTCCACCTTTCTGGTGGTTCTATGGTTTCAATGATCTCATGCGCATATGAGGTTTTGTAGAGCTCTTGAGATAGAGCCAGAGCT
Source organism: Loris lydekkerianus (assembly GCA_963574355.1). NCBI lineage: Eukaryota > Metazoa > Chordata > Mammalia > Primates > Lorisidae > Loris > Loris lydekkerianus. Next base: position 27,798 of record CAUYPK010116238.1, on the reverse strand, counting down.
TAGTAAAGATTAGCTATTGTTACCGTTTTATTTTATTTCATTTTTTCTGGTGCTAAATCTGATTGCCTTCTGGAGTTCCTGGGTTGTTCTCCCAACTCTGAGCCAAGCACCTGCCTTTTCACCACCTTTGTTGTCCTCAGGAGTCCTCAAGCAATTCTAGGTATAGCCTCGGCTCCCATTCTAGGAGAATGTGAACATGATATGTCCCCAGTATAGTCCAGGGGTACATGGAGGCTGCTAATTAAAGATGGAAGAGTGGGCAGAGCTAATGGTTTTCCGAGTAGACATTTACACTCACAGTTTGGGAACTGGGTGTGATTTCTCCTTAGAATAACTCCTTGGAGATGTGTGACCTATTCTGATCCCATCATCTGGTTTCCAGAATCTCTTCTGTCCTCTGCAGGCCCAGTTTTGCAAATCCGCTGTTTGGCTCGACTCTCGCTGCCAGGCCAGACAAGTACAGATGCTACTTGTCAAGCTTGGGCCAAGTTACCCTGCTGGGACACTCACCACTGGGCCAGGCCATCCCTTTACCCAGCTGGGCTCTCAGCCACTGCTGGGGAGACGCCAGCGGGAAGGAGGCAGGGCCTGTGCAGAGCTGGTGTGGGTCATCGCTGCCGGGAGCCTGAGATGGCCTGCAGCTACCAGGGCAGGGTGAGTGGCATCGGCCCCTCCCAGGCAGCAGGTTCAGATAGGAGTAGAGGGAGCTGCTGGGGCCTGGGTCAGAGGGGGCATTGGCAGCCAGAAGAGTGGGCCCTCCCAGGCCTGGGTGCCCTGCGGCCTGCTTGCTCTGGCATGGCCTTTGGGGAAACCTGTTGGGTGAGCTCTTGTATGTTTCCCTGTAAGGCTGGGTCTTCTAGTCAAGGCAAAGAAGTGGGGTGCAGGGGAGGGAGCTCTTTAATAGTTCTGACATGTACTTGAGAAGCTGCCAAAGGGTGGTTTATGTTTCTTAAACAGAGATGTGTTATGATAGCCAGGCTGCTTCTACGGTGGTGACAGCCGAGTCCTGCCTGGGGCTGGGGCTTCCTGATGTGTGGATTCACTGGGTTAGGAGGCGGCACGGTAAAGGGAGTGGATGGCCAGATTGGGGGCCAGCAGATGCAGCTGCCCCCAGACATGGGGGATGTGATACGAAGCTACACAGTTCTTTTCCTGAACTCCAGTGTCCTCATCAGTTAAATGGGGATAATGGTCTGTCTCTCTCACTCTCCATGGCTGCCTGTTCCTTAGCTACTTACGATGCGCTTTCTAGACATTTCACAAATACCTCACCTACTCCTATGATGACTGTGTGATGTAGGTGATATAATGACCCTTGTTTTACAGAGGAGTCACAGAAAGATCAAATGATTTGACCAAGGTCTCAACAAAGCTGGCAGAAAGGTTGGAAACCGAGCAGACATCTCAATGTCTCTAACCTTAACCACTGTGCCACCTTCCCAGAACTTGCTCAGGACCCTGGTCCTCTCCTACCAAGCCCTTAACTCATTTTGGGGGATGCCTGAGTCCATTATTGAATTCTGACCTATCCATCTCAGTTTTCGCTCAATTCCTGGCACTTAGCTTTGGGCCTAATAAAATTTCTCCTTGGTACATGTGTGAGAGGTTGTCCCACTGGGAGAATCAAAACAATGAACTTGAAACAACTGGTGGCTGTCTGCAAAATCACTCAGCACTGCTCTGAGCTCAACAACAGCCAACTGGGAGATGTTTGTTTTTATGTTTAATGTTAACGGTTCCATTTAACATGTTGTGGGTTGCGAGTTTACCCCAGTGACGTTGCTCTGGGGGACGCTCCTTGCAGCACGATCAGTCATGAATAAAGTTGCCCCTCCTGGAAGCCAATGGAAGAATCTACCTGACTCAGACACAGGAGGAAGCAGGGAAGGGATCACGTTTTGTCGGCAGGCCACCACCGAGAGTCACAGCCTCATGTATCTTCCCTTGCAAGTGTGACCTCAGGAAGTATCTCCTCTGAGCACCTGCTACTAAACCTGGGACTCTGGTTAAGACCAGCTTTCTGCCTTGGGCAGGAGGGTTTCCACCCCTGTGTCCAGCATCCTAACCCATCCTCATCTTCAGTATTAGGCCTAAATGGGACATCCCTGAAGTAACGTGGTTCAATGACCCCCAAGAAGGAGAGAACACAGAAGCCGTTTTCAGGTACACCTCCTCTCTTCTCCCGTTGGAAGCCTCTGTGCTTGTGGCACCTGATGGGATGAGAGAAATCAAAGACCAACTTCAAATTATAACCCCTCGCTGGACACTTTCTGGAGCCTATTCATGCCCTTTTCCCACTCAGGTTATTGGCAGCAAAGGAAATACACCCATGTGCTTTGCGTCTGTATGAAAAGACACAGAGCTCTTCATCTCTAACGCGACAGTCCCAGGTGGTGGGAAATCTGGTGCTTTTTCCACCAGTTTGCTGCATTTCCACAGTGTTTCCCCTTCCATCATGCTCACCCCAAGCCTCCTAGGTCCCGAGCATGTTGAACTGACCGCTGTGCCTGTCTCGGTTGGCAGTGGGTTTGGCTGGTGTGATGCAAACATGTGACGGGGCTGTCACACAGACAGACAGGCTGATGTGAACGCATGGGTCTAATTGATCTCTCACTTGAAATGAGTAATTTGTTTAGATAATATCCAAAAGGAAACATCTGCCAGAATATTATTACATTTTGATACATTCAATTCCCACTAGCAAAGAGAACAGTGCGAAAAAGGTTTGAAGTCACACTCCACAAAAGAAGCATTGAATGCATAAAAGACTGGGGTTTCTTTGGCCAAAGTGGAACAGTCAATCAGAAAGCTGATGCAAACTTACTGAGAACCTATTAGGGAGCAGAGCCTGTTCTGGGACCAGGGAAGTCCTTCCCTGGAGCTCATTTGCCCCCCACCCTCAATTCTGTATTTGGAGTGATGATAAGGCCAGAGAAAGAACACATCAGTATAAAAAATTGATTTTTATTTTTCTTTGTGAATGCCTTAGGTACCTGCTTGAAAAGTTCACCAGGCTGGTTATTTAAGATAGAAAGTTCAGTTACTTTAGGAGCAAGAGAATTCTTGGCACTTTGGGCTGAGGTCTTCATGTTTCATGGAAGTGTCCTTATTGGCTGAACACAATTTCTTGGTTCAAGCAAACCAACCCAACAGTCATCTGCATTCCTGGACAGGACTATTGCTCCCAAGGATCGCCACGCCTGGGTGTGTGCCGGGGCCCTTGATTAGAAGCATGAATATCTTTATCCATGTAGGGTTAAGTTGGTGGCAGCTTTTGCTACGCTCTTCTCAAACCCCCTTTAATTCACATAAGACTTCTTTAGGAATCACTGACAGTTGCTCAAAAGTATGCATTCCCTTGTTGTGGGCATCGTGAGTTTTGGAAGATCTGGAGCTACCATGAACATTATGAGGCTGTGCCAATACAAGCGGTCCAAGACACATAAATCTGTGTGATTGGATTTCAAACCTTGCAAGACTCCTTTGATACTTGTCATGCCAAAATTTACAACTATTTGGTTACATTTTGTTGACTCGGTAAACAGTGTGATTAAGAGAGGAAAATGGGTGTCAAGTATTTTAGAAATGTTAGAAATCTTGCATTATGGAAAAATCAAATGAACTGCTTCCCCGTGGCATCGCGTATCTGCATGGCTACAGAACACTGGGTCTGACAATTAAGTTTGCAAACTTGCCACCTTGCACTTATGTGGGCAGCACTGTGCAAACTACTCAGTAAGGTTTTAATTATAACACTGGGTCTTACAGCTGTGTTCGTGCTGACATGTGGAGGCATCTTGGTGAGTGACGTTCCTTATTGTTGTTGCGTGTTTTTGCGTGCCATCCCAAGAATGTTGGAGCTTGAATTTAAACAATAAACAAACATGAAATTTCTTATTAAACTTGGAAAGAGTGAAAGTGAAAACAGGGGCATGTTAGTCCAACTTTATGGAGAAAATACCATGAAGAAAACAGCAGTGTACAAATGGATTAATCATTTTTCTGAGGGGGAGAAATCATCATTGATGAAGAGGTCACGGTGGCCAGCAATGAACAGAACTGTCAAAAACATGACAAAAACTCATTGAATTGTCAAAAACTCAAAATTGTCAGCTGACTGTGAGCAACATAGCAGACCCATTAAAGACCACTAGAGAAAAAGGAAAATTTTAACTGAAAATCTTGGCATGAGAAACGAATGGTGACAATGTACCAGCTCACATGGCCCTGTCTGGGAGGGAGTTCTTAGCCAGTAAACAAACAGCTGTATTGGAACACCCTCCCTACTCACCTCATCTGGCCCCCAATGACTTGTTCCATTACTTAAAGATAAAGGAAATGATGAAAGGAAGACATTTTGATGACATTCAGTACATCGAGGGTAATATGATGACAGCTCTGATGGCCATTTCTGAAGAAGAGTTCCCAAATTGTTCTGAAGGGTGGACTGGGCACTGGAATCAGCGCATTGCTTCCACACACCCCCCCCCCCCCCCAGGGGAATGCTTTGAAGGTGACCATGGGGGTATTTGGCAATGGGGTATGTATTGGTGTTCCTAGGAAGAATCTGTCAGTCTCATAGGGCTGTTTATGCAAATATTTTCCCTCTATTCTTCTTCTCCTCCGTTGAGAGCCCTCTATTTATCTGGGTGTACCAATATCTAGCTCTTGGTCATCAATTGGAGCTACAAGGTCATATCTGCCTAGTCCTGATCGTTTAACAGAGCATCTTGCGTTTTAACTTTTGGGCACCTGACTCCAGGATTTCTGGTTTCCAGGAGGTGGTCTTGCCAGAGCATCAGGCAGCTGTCCTTGCCTGCACTGTCCTCATCCTTCTCCCTACCTGAGATATCACTCTGGTTCCTTGATGTTCAGCCGTAAGTTCTGTTTAACAAGTCCTGAGCTGCACGTAGAGACCTGTAGAGGATGCCATTCTCCAGCTCTGTCTGATGACCTTCAAGTCCCAGTGAGGGTGTGCAGTGCCCATGGATGAGGAGGGAGTACAGTGCACACTTAAGATGAGAGAGCACAGTCCACACTGATGATGAGGAGCACAGTGCACACTGATGAGGAGGAGCGCAATGCACACTGACGATGAGGAGCGCAGTGCACACTGATGAAGAGGGAGCACAGTGCACACTGACAAGGAGGGATGAGGGAGCCCAGTGTACACTGATGATGAGGAGCGCAGTGCACACTGATGAGGAGGCATGAGGGAGCGCAGTGCACACTGATGATGAGGAGCGCAGTGCACACTGACGAGGAGTGATGAGGGAGCACAGTGCACACTGAGGAGGAGGGAGCGCAGTGCACACTGACGAAGAGGGATGAGGGAGCGCAGTGTACACTGAGGAGGAGTGATGAGGGAGCGCAGTGCACACTGACAAGGAGGGAGTGCAGTGCACACTGATGATGAGGGAGCACAGTGCACACTGATCATGTTTTCCGGAGCTCTCACCAAACCAGACCAAGGGCAGCTGCATCCCACTAACAGAAGGTCTGGGAACAGCCGTGACTCAGGCTCACACATGCCAAGGCCATGACAGAGGAAGCCTTATCGGGAAAGCCCGAATCTTTGGGCAGATAACCAGCCAGGGTTTACAGAGGAAGCAGGAGAGGAGAACAGCCATATGGAGGAGTAGATGGGATGGGCTCAGATCCTAGAGTCCTGAGCTATCCCTGAGTCACCTGGAAAGATGTTTTTGCGCCAAATAGCATTTTATCCAGGATCCTTGGGTTTCAGGTAATGTAAAAAACCACCTATAGTCCAAAGTAATGTGGAGCTTGCTTAGAGAGCATAAGTGACAATGTTATGGACTGACTAGTCACAATAATAACTACTACTTTTGATTAACATGAACCATTTGCTTAGCAGTGCTGCGTGCTTTACTAGGTCTGCTTATTTAACCCTTTTATCAATGTAATGTAATAGGTTACTGGTTCCATTTTACAGATGTGGAAACCAAGGCACAGACAAGTTAAACAAACTTGCTCAGAGCTAGTAGGTGATGAAACGAGCATTAAAACTCAGGGAACCTCACTCCAGATTCCGAGCTTGACCATAATACTATAGTGTCCCAGGAGTATAAAACAGGGGTTTTCTTGTCTTTTGGGTACATGGCCAGAGTAAATATGTTAGGTTTTGTAGCCACATGGTCTCAGCTCTGCCGCTGTGCCATATAAGCCTTCATTGACAATATATTGATTAATGACGTGGCTGTGTTCTAATAAAACTTTACTTGCAAAAACAAGCTATGGGCCTATAAGCTGTAGTTTGGTAACACTAGGCATAAATCAAGGAGAAGATGGAAGTTTCAGATTCAGCAAATATCCTTTGAAACACTTATTATGCCTCAGGAGCTTTAATTAATTTATTTTATTGAACCCTTCAAAAGCTGTGAAGTTGAAAAGAAATCCCCAGTTTACAAATGAGAAAACTGCGGCTCAGCAAACTGCATGTTCTTAGAGACGTACAGCTAGTCAATGGCAAGAGGGAATCAAAAATGACTCATCATCACTCAGGACCCTCTGTCACTTTAGTCGGTAGACTTTCCAAGTAGATGGAAGTTCCATAAATAATCACGTCTTCAGAAACTATCCTGCAGTCTTTTTGTTATTCAGGGAAGTGCGACTGTGCTAGGACTTGGCTGCAGCCAGCTGCAAGGCATACTGGGACGTCAGGAGCATGGGGTGTCCAGCCAGGGAAGAGACGCTGGGATTGAAATGGAGGGGACTTGCCCAGCTGGAAAGTTGGCCATCGGTGGAGGGAGAGGTTCCAGTTGTCCAGATGGATGTGGGGAGTTCTGAGTGGTTCCAGCGTAGTCTCTTTTCTGTGGTGGGGCACTGTGGAGGTGGGAGGGTGAGCCGAGAGATCGGGACTCTCCAGGCCATGGTTACACCAGGGTGGTACCCTCGTGTGGAGCAGGATGCTGGATAGAGGCCCTTGGGAGAAGGGAGCTGGGAGGGCTTGTCCATCACGGAAGTGGGCTGGTCCTCAGGAATGAATTCTAGGCACGGGACGCAGCCAGAGTGAGAAGGAAGAATTCAAAACGGAACCACAGTCGCCTACCCCACATAAAAACTGCCACAGTGTGTACGCCTTGGATTAAGGGAGTCTCTGAACCCTCCAGCAGATGACCTGTTGCTTCTGTACGCTGGGCTGTACCTTATGTCACCCAGGTATACTGTAGCTCTTAGACCTTTGCACTTGCCTGTCTCTTTTCTGGGACTACACTTCTCCCAGCTGTCCTCAGACCTCGCCCTCTCACATTGCTTGACCACACCCCCTCTTCCCTTTCAAACCCCCCCTCTCTCTAATATCTCATCCTCCCTTTTTCCTGCTTTACATTTTTCCCCCTTTGCATTCACCACTAATCTACAGTCTGTGTTATCTTTTTGTCCTGCTTCTTGACTTTTCCCTTGAAAGTCTAGGAAGTCAGGAAATGTACACAGATTTATTACTATACTCACAGTGTTCAGAATAGTGCCTGGGACATTGTTGGCACTCCATTAATATCTGATTGATAAATAAATTGATTTGTCATAAGTTGTAATTGTGTGTTTAATTATTTATTATCTTTCTCTTCCTCTAGACCAGAGATTTTCTTTTTTTTTCTTTTTGAGACAGAGTCTCAAAAGAGACACACCGCTGTGTGCGGTGGCGTTACAGCTCACAGCAACCTCAAACTCTTGGGCTTAAGCAAGTCTCTTGCCTCAGCTTCCCAAGTAGCTGGGACCACAGGCACCCACAATAAGGCGTGGGTTTTTGTTGTTGTCATTGTTGTTTAGCAGGCCGGGCTGGGTTTGAACCCACCAGCCCCAGTGCAGGTGGCCAGCACCCTAACCACTGAGATACAGGTACCGAGCCTAGACCAGTGATTTTCAACCGGTATGCCATGAGAGGATCTGAATTGTGGTACAAAAATATTTAAAGATCAATCATTAAGTTATTTTTGAAAGATATTCAAAGCACAGTAAACATACTCTTTGTTTTTAGTCTCTCTCTTTTTTTGATCAGCATAATTTAAGTGTGCCATGGAAGCTTTAACTATAGGTTCAAGTGTACTGTGAGATCAAAAAGGTGAAACACACTGTACTAGATTGTAAATTCTGTGGAAATGAAGTCTCTTTGTGTGTTTTCATTATGGCAGCTTCAATGGCTAGACGGTATTAGCTACTCAGTATATACTCAGAAGAAAGAGTGAGTGAGAATTAGGTACAGATGTGGCTTCTAACTGGCAGAAGCCCAAGGACTTGTATAACTCATCATCCTAGCCCTTATCATGTTGTATTGTGTTTATTAAAATTTTGAAAAGGAGTTTTTCTTTCCCACTAACCTAACAATTCTCTAAAGGGCATATGTTGTGCCATATTCATCTCTGAACTCAAGATCCTTAATGCCGAACTTGCACTTAGTAAGTGATGGCTAATGTCTGCCAGATGGGGAAAGGCTCACTGCAGCAGGAGGAGTGAAAGTGTAAAACTCATCTGAGAGCTGCTCCCTGGTGAGGCTGAGCCCACCCTGTTTGGGAATGACATAGGAAGGGCAAGGCTGTATTGGTAGAAAAGGGGCAGGACTGTGAAGGCTGAGAGGACTCTGGGAGCCCTTTCAGAGGCCCAGGGGACTCGATCCTTTCAGTCATGGCTGGGATGGCAGGGGCAGGCAGAGGAGAGGAGGCAGCAGGTGAGGTGAAGTGAGATGGGATAATTGGCAAGAACCCATGGCCAAATTGGTCAGTAATGGTCACTCAGTGAGCAACGAGAAACAATATGGCACACTAGGGTCCCTGTGGTTCAGGAGTAAAGGTACTCTTCACATCTCAAAAATGGTGGTAGATACGACACGAACCCCATTTCCACCTCCACTGGGAAGCATAATTCCTAAATTGCTTTTGCTTATACTCTATATGACTATCTCTGTTGTCTACAGGTTGATTGCACAAAGTTATTGAGTTGTAAGATATGCACAGGGTGGATCCAGAATGATCCCAGAGTAAGCACTATTGATCAGGGATTATGGGGGGACCTTATTTATCTTAAAGGCATGAATGTATCAAGGGTATGAATAAAGGCATGAATGAATGAATGGCCAAACAAAAGCATTAAAGGAATGGATGAATTAAGGTTTCTGCAATTTTTAAGAGCAGGTATCAGAAAAGCATGCATTTTGGAGCCATGGAAGCTCTCTAATAAGGGGCAAGGCCAGCGGGTTTTGGAGAAGACATCATGTCCATGTTACATGGAGCTCTAGGAGAAGCCTTTCTAAAAGAGGCAGAACTTGAGTTGGGCTCTGAGTAATGTGCACAATCTGTTGTTTAATTGCTTTGTGAGTTTGGAATTTATTGAGATTTCCTGGGTTGGCTAATATTTGGGTGATTTTGTAGATATTCCATGGACACTTTACAAAACCAATATGTTCTTTTCTTTCTGTTATTGAGCCCATTCCTCTGCAGGAAAAAAGCTCAGTAATTTCTATGTTAGTCTATGTATGTTTCCTGCAAAGGCATATTGGGGAGAGATCACGTCTCTTCCTGTTACGGATGTTTCTATTGATGTCTCTGTGTTATCCCTGTAGTTGCTTCATTATGCTTTAGGATACTGTGTTCCTCGGTGTCTAAACTACATGAGCATTTGCTCTGCAACTTATTTGTGCCCCTGTCATCCCAGAGTGGATTAGTTGTATACACACACACAGATGCACAGTGGGCACCAAACAATGTATAACCCTTGTAAGAATGGAAAAAACCTGCATTAAGATTTTAATACTCAATATATACCAACATGATGCAAAGTCACGTTTGACTTCTGAAATTACAAGAGGTGCTCAATGTATATTCATAATGTAAGACATAATATATAGATAACTTTGCTTATAATGTGTGATTTTTGGCACACTCCCAGTATATAACCATATATGTAACTATATAATTATATATGTATATATATTGTATATAGTTAGTGGGGGAAAAGAGCAAATGGGGGTTGGTGAAGTAAAGAGACTACGCAAAACATTGGGGACAGTGAGGACCATTGGGGACAGTGAGGACGCTATCTTGGCTCTCATAGACATAATGTAACAGGACATGGAAAGAAAGAAGGGTGGGTGTCCCTTGAGTACTTTCTGTTGGTTACTGGGTGCTTTGGCCCTGTTTTCTTATTTGATACCTAGAATATTGTCTGAGATGGATATCAGTATCCTATTTTATGTATATTATATATTTTATATGCCATAATGATAATATTCCACTATTTTAAGACGAAAGGTTCTCTAGGTTGCAAAGAAAAAGCTAGATAAAATGGGAGGTAAGGGTACCACAGTTATGAAAAGTCTAAAACTGGGGTGAGATCTTTGTGTCAGTGGAGAGTCTTCATCTGTAGGACCTAGATGTGCTGACCTGCAAGGCAACCCCAGGGCCCCTGCAAGGCAATCCCAGGGCCCCTGCAAGGCAACCCCAGGGCTCCCTGTAAGGCAACCCCAGGTCCCCTGCAAGGCAATCCCAGGGCCCCTGCAAGGCAACCCCAGGGCCCCTGCAAGGCAACCCCAGGGCCCCTGCAAGGCAATCCCAGGGCTCCTGCAAGGCAATCCCAGGGCCCCTGCAAGGCAACCCCAGGCCCCCCTGTAAGGCAACCCCAGGGCCTTTGCAAGGCAATCCCAGGGCCCCTGCAAGACAACCCCAGGGCCCCCTGTAAGGCAACCCCAGGGCCCCTGCAAGGCAATCCCAGGGCCCCTGCAAGGCAACCCCAGGGCTCCCTGTAAGGCAACCCCAGGTCCCCTGCAAGGCAACCACGGGTCCCCTGCTCTGGTAGACGCTGGCACAGAGGATTGCAGGAGGGTAAGGGCTGGTGCTCAAACCACAGAGGCAAAACTCAGACCTGCAACTGGGAGCAATCTAGAGGAAGAGGGCAGTGGGTTCTGACAGTGGGACAGGGACTGAACGTACATTTTAGAAAATTAATCTGGTGTCAAAAAGAGAAAGATCAGAAGCTCAAAAATCACACAGGGGGCTTATTGTGGTTCAGAAATAAGCTTTATCACCCTGACTGGAAAGGAGCAGCAGGCATGGAGGAGAAGTGGGAGAATAAAGGTGACATCCAGAAGGAGGAATTTGTAGAGTTTACTTGCTGAGTGGTTATCTGAGTAAGAAGAGAAATAGTAAGTGGGGAGTTAAAAAACATTCAGTGAGTAAGCAGAGCGTTAGGCCTTTCACACTCGTTTTCTCACTTCCAACAGCCTGTGGGTTATGTACCATGGTCCCTGTTTACAGATGAGGACACCGAGGCTCAGAGAGGCTGTGTGATGATGGCACATGGGCTGGGGGAGCTAGTCAAGTCCAATCGCTTCTAATTCCAAAATCTAACCCAGAATGCAAAGTGACCTGAGAACTACGGGTGCTGCTTACATCTGGGAAGCAGGAAGGAGCCTTCAACGGGTGTGATATCGGGGACTCGCTATATTAAACAAAAATCTGACTTCTTAAAACAAAAAACAAAAAAACAAGAAAGAGTGCTGAGTCACTCGCCCCAGCAGCCCGAGGGAGGTAATTATAAACAGCTGGAGCAGACAGCACGGGGCTGGGCTACAAAACCCACAGGAGAAGGGGAACGGAGAAGCAGAACCAAAAACTACCGCAGGGAAGTTAGTGCAGAGGACGGGCCCGGCCAGACAGAAGCAGACAGAGCCAGAGCAAGAAAAAGAAAACAACAAACAGACAAAAATAAATGATTCCATAAATTCAAGAATTCCTTGAGCCGCGTTGCCTCTCAGAAAACAGTAAAATAATGGCCTCATAGTTCTGACCCTCTATCCATGAAAATAAGTTTGAGTTGAGGCAATAAAAAAGGTAGAGAGGCAGGAGAAAGATCTCGAGGTAGAAAGGCAAGGCTGAATGATGAAGCGTCCTCTTTGTGCTTAGAGGTTTCTCTCTTTCTTTCTCTTTCTTTCTTTCTTTCTTTCTTTCTTTCTTTCTTTCTTTCTTTCTTTCTTTCTTTCTTTCTTCCTTCCTTCCTTCCTTCCTTCCTTCCTTCCTTCCTTCCTTCCTTCCTTCTTTCTTTCTTTCTTTTTAACTTTTCCCTCCTGTAGGTTCTGGGGCTTATTTTTCAAGAAAGGCTAAGGAACTAATGTCTTTTTATAGATGAAGGACCAATTGCCTTGGATATACAAACCACAGAGTTAATTTTACTCTCCCTGGTGGTCGTCCCTACTGAGCTAACCCACTGATGACACCAAGGTTGTCTGGGAAGCTGCTGAGATACAGGCCCTGGTCAAGGGAGGAGTTATGTAGCACTGGCCCTGAAACCTGAGCTCATGATAGAATATCGTCCTATTTACCAAAAAATGGGAAGTCAGGAGGGGAAGCAGGCTGGGACCGTGGGGGACGGTCGTGTGCTCATCTCTACCAGACTTAGCTAGACGCCCAAGAACAAGCTGGATTTGAGGCATTGTAGCTTCAAGTGAGGAGATGTGGGGGAAGCGTCCTTCAGTCCTTTTGACTTAGATGGGTAGAGGTGGGTGAACAGTTAGAGGTGAAGATAATAATTTATGAGTAAATGGCCCACTTGACTGAGGAGGGTCTTTTGGAAGTCATGTAGAACAGGAAAAGCAGAGTGCCAGGAGCACAGGAGGAAACATCTAGTTTAGGTGAGAATGTAATACTGTATAAGAGCGATGCCCAGGGTCAGAGAGAGTTTGAGCACAGGCTAGCGTCAAACAAGGTTGGGTCAGAATTGCAGTTTTTTAGTTTATGTGAGAACAGGGAACATTGAAACCTCTCTGACACTTACCTACAGCTAAAATTAGTAAGATGAGGATGAGGCTGGATCAATGCCTTAAAATATCTGACATGGTACCTGGTACAAAGTAAATTCTTAGTGAGTATAGGTTTCTTCACTCTTTCTTCTGAGGAACAATATGAATAATGAAGATACCACGGTAGCCAAAGACTCTGCTAAGAGCTAGGTTGGAAAATCCCACATGTGTAACAATTTAGACCAGCAAGAATCATTAAGTGCCAGCCATGTTAATGGTGAAACCAGAGAGCAGCGTAATAACACAGCTGATTCAAGGTCACGAAACTGTCAGGTGGGACTCAAGTTTAGTTTCCCCAAAGCTGCTTTGAAGGTTGACTCTGAATTTCTCCTGCTCTAGCTCATTTTGTTAAACTCAGAAAGACTACGTTTTTGATTAAAACCCAAACACTTGCATTCAGTGAGCATACCTCCTATCTCAGCAGTCATTAGAAGCATCAAGGGTCCTTAATAAGATCAAGAGAGAAACAAGAAGAGCAGCTGCTGTCCTCCCAGCTCCCTAGGCTCCACAGTGGGGCTTCTCTTTGTCACTAGAAAGTCTGAGAGTTGGGGTCCACTCTTAGAGACCTCAGCCTAGGAACTGCCCTAAGCCTGCCAGTGTGTGCAGAGTATCCAGCCCTCCCAGGGATCCTGTGACACTTGGTCCCAGGCTGAACACTGAGCCTGGTTCATGGATGGAGGCTGTTTTTCATCCTTTTAATTAAATGTCATCCTCGCAGCTCAGGTGATCATTCCTGCCCAAGATGTGTTTTGAGTGATGGAATGAATGAATTCACACTCACAGCCCTGAGGGAACAGATGCCTTTGTGTTTTCTTAAGGAGGAGGGTACAGATCCTCTGACAACACTGGAGGAGAGAGAGGAAGCCCTCCTTCCTGACCCCATCCCGTCTTTTCCATCACACAGAGATAAAGGATGAAAATGCCTTTATTACTTGGGTTCTAGTCTTTTTTTACACTACTTAACAATGGACAAGGTCAATTGTCCATCTGCAAAAGGGCAAAGCTTAGTGAGCTATTGGAAGTTCTGACCGTTCATGACCCTGGAATAGGACTCATGGGGACACGGAAGCCACTCTGGATCAAATAGGCCTGGATTAAAACCCCAACTCCCTTACGCCTCAGCTCTTAGACCTTGGGAAACTACCTTTTGAATCTCCATTTCATCAAAGGATACTGACTGATAGATGTAAATACTTAACATATTGTGCGGGTATTTAGGTACGTGCTTGTAAAAGGGCAATTTAAAAAATGCTCCCCATCTCCTCCTGTCAATACACGCAGATATAGAAGAGTACATATGCCCCATTCCCTGCATTGCCAACAAGAAGCTTGAAAGTCTGTCAGAACCATTCGCTTTCTGCTGCTCCAGACAGAACACAACATACTGTCAGCTCCCTGGATTCCCTCTGAGGCAGCCGCAAAGAGAAGGCAAGGCTGAGAGGAGCCAAGGAACTGGCCCGACAGACAGACAGCATTTCTAGCGCTGAGGTCTGTTAAGCAATAACAAAACACCCTTGGGGTGACTGCTGACGAAAAGCTCTCCCTGTCCCCAACTAGAGGCACAGAATGCAGCAGAGGGGGACGTGAGCCAGCGGTGTGGTTACGCTTGGGACCAGCTGGGTCATCTGACCAAGGCAGGGACCCGCTGCTGCTGGGCTGTCTGTCCCCACCCCTCACATTCTGTGGGGCTGCATCAGAATGGGAGGTCGCCACACTGGCCAAAGCCTTGTCCCAGGGGGTCTTGGGAAATGACAAAAGCTGTGCTGAGTCCCTTTTCAGGGTGGTCTCTGACGGGAACAGAGAATCCAGGAAAAGTTTTGATGATAGAACATTAAAACAGAAACACATTTTTGGGAATGACATTTCCAATTTGGGGTCCAAATTCCTAGGCAATTTTAGATCGTTGGTACAAAGAGAAGGCTCTGTCCTTCCCTTTGGGTTCTGATAGCATAGGCTTCCTTCCTGTTACTGATTTTTTTTTTTTTTTTTTCCTAACCACAAAAGAAAGTTAAGCACTGCACTCCAGGATGGAGCTGGAGAGAGAATGATCTATTTAGTTAAAGCAGAGGAGACGGTTTCCAGAGGATCTGCAGGCAAATGCCCTTTGCCTGCAGGCCTGTGGCGCCCAGGCTGGGCTAAGCTGATTAAAGCTCCATTCAGAATCGCAATAACCCCAAAGATATGCTGGGGCCACTGATGGGCCTCAAGATTAGCCACTAAACTGATCACTCTCCCTGGGATTGTGGCTGATGTATTTTTGGAAACAGGGCACTTTAAAAAAAAAAAAAAAAAGAAAAAAGAAAGAAAAGAAAAAAAAAAACATTTCTATTTTCTCATGGCTCAACGTGCGAACCTCATTAATTTCCCAAAGTCTCGGCAGAAGAACAATTGCTCTAATTCCATCTGGCAAGGTTCTAAAGCCTGAACATTTCTCATATAATATAAAATATATGGAAAATGAATAGACACACTTATAGATGACCTCTGTAATAGATGGCCCAGTATACATAATAGGCTACACCCCATACGCAAACATGCACATATATGTCTATAAATATTTTTTTTCCCTTGCCTTCCTGCCCTTACCCTGGAATTCTCAGCAATTTGGCCTGTCCCTGCTTATTAATGATGTTTCCAGAGGAGAGCTCATTGGTGCATTTTCAGCAATGGGCTGATTAATAGGTGGGCACCGGGGAGCTCTTTGGAAGCCAGGGCATTGCTGGCTTGTTGACCTTGATGCTTGGGGGATAGTCTTGCTTCAAACTATGGAATCTCAGTTAGCATCATAAATTGTGGAGCCACTGGTTTTATTGCCCTCCTGCCTCCTGCTGGGAATGTTGTTTCTCTTTAATAATGGGCTGAGCAGCAGCTAGGAACACTTCCCCTCCCTTACTTCCCTCCATGACTTGCCCAGTGCAGGCGGCATTCTTCTCCCCCAGCTCCCCTCCCTACATCCCAGCCCTGATTGCTAAAGCAGACACACGTGTGCACACGCACACACGTGCACAAATAAGCACCAGACACACACACTTGCATCCGAGCAGCGCTCACAGGCATCCCAAGGCCTGTGCACACAGACAGACACTTACGCACACGTGCTCACAGGATTACACACACATAGGCAATATACACACTCGCACCCCCCCACACATAACATCCCCCCTCATTTCAGCTTCAGGACTTAGTAAGGACACACACTCCCCTTTCTTGGCACAGCTAAATCAGGCAGAGATTTTCAAAAGGCACTTTTCTAAACAGCAAAGAAAAAACAGAAAGTAACCAATCTGAGAAAATATGGAGAGGATAAAAATAGTCTTGTTTTCAAAATAGAGAATTCTAGAATCTCAGTAGAAATAGGGAAGAGCTGGCCTGCCTTCTAAGCACTGTTTTCAGAAGAGCAACCTAACTTCCCTTGCCTTCTCACTTTCCCACCCTCTGCGGGACAGCCCACTCCTTGGGGCTCAAGGGCCCATCTTTTACACAAGCTTGCCCTGGGGCTGGATCCAGGGAAGGGTTCACCTTCCACCTGCTGTCGGCTCCCCCCGCTTCTAGATCACCCTACTCCCACACCCAGCCAGCCCCAGCTCATGCTTCAGATCTCTGCTTAGTTTTCAGGGTTTTAGAAAAGTCAACTGAGGCCTTCCTTTCTATTAAACCCTTCTCTTTACACCCAGGAGTACTGTTCCCTTTCTCTTTCACAGCAACCATTCCATTGTAAATTTGTGTTTATCTGTGGGAGTATTTGGTCAATGTCTATCTCCATAGCTGGAGTATAAACTCCTTCAGTGTGGGGATCCTACATCTGATTGTATTCATTCTCCTATCTCCAGTGTCAATCCCATTACCAGGAATGTCATTCACACTAAATAAATATTTGCCGATTGAATAAATAACCTTTCTGTATTGGATTACACACATAAGGGCGGCGACTCCCCAAATCTATTCTACTTCGAATGTTTGGTACAACAATCGTTTTCCACGTTGTAGGAGATGCGGTTGGTGCCCTGCTCAGCCCCCCTTTACTGAGCTGGTGGTTCTGTCTCATCTCAGCAGTACTCCAGAAGTTGGTCAGTAGACAGTGACCAACTAATATGAGGGTAGAAAAGTCTGGTGTCCCTGCCTCAAGGGGGGATCTCTCAGTAGGACCATCGGACCAGACTTCAGCAGAACCCACATCTTTGTCTGGCTTCTTTCCCCGCCTCAGGCTGCTTCCTTCACCCCCACACAGGTTTTATTTGAGAGCCTTCCCTTAATAACTCATTTGCATGTGAATCTCATCTTAAGAAGGCTTTAGGGAACATAAACCAATACATATTCAATATTCATGACCAGTGGGGAAATGGACTTTCCGGAAGAAAAAGAAAATCACAACTCTGGATTTGTATACTTCCCGATTTCCATGGTGTAAATAACGCCCATTCTGGCTGATTTCAAGCTGCCAATGTGAAGTCCCTGATCACACAGTTGGAAGGAAATTCATGCAGTTGGCTCATAGGAGATAGTACAAGCCACGTTCAACATATTGTAGCTCATAATATACATGCATTAAAAGTTCTACACATAAAATTGATTTTATTAGTAGTATCTTTTTTTTTGCAGTTTTTGGCCAGGGCTGGGTTTGAACCCTCCACCTCCGGCATATGGGGCTGGCGCCCTACTCCTTTGAGCCACAGGTGCCACCCTATTAGTATCTTTTGCAGGGGTGTGGACAGGTTCTTGCTCTGTTGCCCAGGCTGGAGTGAAATGGAATCATCATAGCTCAAACTCCTGAGCTCAAGTGATCCTTTTGCCTCTGTCTGTTGAGTAGCTAGGTCTATAGGTGGCCAACCATACTTGGCTAATTTTTTTTCATTTTTCTTTTATTTCCAAGGCTGATCTCAAACTCCTGGCCTTAAGCAATTTCCCACCTCAGCTTCCCCAAATGCTAAGATTATAGGCGTGAGCCACCACAGCCAGCACTAGTAGGGCCGTTTTGAAGCTATGCGCTGGGCATTTTATTGAATATATAATACTTCTGTCTCTCTTTACAATATCTCCTAGAAATTTGTGTTATTATTATTCACTATTTTATAGAAGTAGAGACTGTGGTTCATAGAGTTACCTGGTTTACCTAAAGTCATCTGCTAATAAATGATGGAGCTGAGATTCATACCTGACTCCAGAATTTTAATGTTGACAAAATTTAGTGCCACAAACTAAAGATAATAACTACCCCCTTCGTGTGTATAGAATTTCATGTTTGGAATAGTGGCATTTTTTTTTTTTTCTGCAGTCATTTTCATTCCTTAGCATATTTCATTATTTCAATAATATAAACTACACAGGGCAAACACTATTATTTAAAAAATAAAGACATTGAAGGTCATGGCAATTTATTCAAAGGTTCTAAGAAACAGAGCTGGAGGTACACAGCACACCAAGTCTTCTGGTCGACCAGGGGTCTTTCCAGTAGACGTTGCCCTTTCTTGCCCAGCACCACTCTTCATGGCAGTTGCACTATTTTCTGGCTGTGAAATCTATCCAACCCTTATCCAGAGAAGGCCAGCATTCAAGGAGTTGTATGAAATGCTATTCATCAATTCTCGATCTGGTGCAGCAGACCCGGTGCCTGCTGTGTGCCGAACTAGGTTACATGTAAACTAGAGTAAGCAAGTCTTACCAGGTCGCCTAGGGAATTGGAGGTTAAACAAATTCAGTTTAATTTAACACATGATTGTCAAGTACATCCACCACCTGCCCGGGAATTCCCGGGGAGTCTCTGAGACTGCTTTGGAGTAAGGGATGCAAAGTACTTAATGTAGAGCTTGGCACATTATAGGCAATTGATGTGTGTAACTAGGTCCCTCCTTCCTTGGTCCCAAACTGCTAACAGATCCTTCTGGAAAATGCTAGTGCATTTATGGGCTGGTGGAATGGGGTGCACAGGACATCCAGGCCTGGAGGGCTTCCATTCACCCCTGAACGCCATCTTGTGGGCAATGGAAATTTTGCCAGAGTTTGGAGGAAGCTTGTGTGATTTGACTTAACGTCAGAATTGCATACTCTGTGCAGCTCTGGAAGGAAATCTAAAGATCATCTTCACGAGCAGAAGCTGAGTTTAGGAATCAAGGACAGTGGAGTCTACTCTCAGCACCATCGTTGATGCTGAGTTATGACAGGATGCCCAACTGGGAGACATTCCTTTCAGTTCTCTGCACTGGCTGTGGAACCAGGCAGGTCTAGGATTGACTGTGGCTATGCCCTTGGCCAAGTCACTTGACCGCTTTCAACCAAGTTTCCTCAGTTGAGAATTGGAAATAAAAGTAATGCTTATTTTATTACTTTCTTGAGAAAATGGAATGAGATTATTCCTAATTAGCCATCTGCTTGAGACTTAGCCAAACGTGTTCATCCATGGTAGCTGTTACTGATATGATTATTACCATTATTATCACTTTTAAAATGGGCTAATATCTTGTGCCCTCCCTTCCTCTTAGAGTTGTCATCTTGATGGCTATATACTTCAAATCCAAACAAATCCTAGGAGTTATTAACCAATGTTAGGAAAAAAATTAGGACAAGAATTACCCTCTTCAAGGATGAGACTACAGGTAAGTTAGGCACTGTGATGTGGGACTGTGAGTAACTTACTGGACATTTAAAATCTGTAAGTTAAAATGCATTGACCAGGAGGGTCTGATGAGTCTCCTGAAATATATATCTGTTGGGTATTTGGTATATATAAGGAAATATAGAGAAGACCAGAGAATTTGTCCTCTTTCTCATCATTTGGAAGTCTGTGAAATCTACCTGTCTTCTCCTCTGGGGAAAGAAGAAAATACAAAGGCTTGTACATTCCATTGACACTGCACTTATAATTTCAGGTTAAATTTAGCCATAGATTTATTGTCAAAACTTGAAATTCATGAAAGTGGTAAAGTCTCCATCTTTTTTAAGGCTGTATAATATTCCATGGTGTACATATACCACAATTTATTAATCCATTTGTGGGTCGATGGGCACTTGGGCTTCTTCCATGACTTAGCAATTATGAATTGGGCTGCAGTAAACATTCTGGTGCAAATGGAGCTGGAACATATTCTTCTTAGCAAAGTATCTCAAGAATAGAAGAAAAAGTATCCAATGTACTCAGCCATCCTATGAAACCAATTTATAAGCACCCACACTTTCATATGACAGCTACAACCCAACTATAGCCCAAGAAGAAGGGGAAAGGAGAGAGGGAGGGGAGGGGAGTGGGGAGTATAGGTGGAGGAAGGGTAATTGGTGGAACCACACCTATGGTGTATTTTACAAGGGTACAAGTTAAATCTACTAAGTGTAGAATATAAATGTCTTAACACAATAACTAAGAAAAGGCAGTGAAGGCTGTTAACCAGTTCGATGGAAGTATTTCAAATTGTACACAAAACCAGCACATTGTACCCCACAATTGCATTAATGTACACAGCTATAATTTAATTTTAAAAAAAGAGCAGAAGAAACAAACAAAAAAACCCCCTTGAAATTCAATTAGCATTTACTGAATACCCCAGGGTGCCTAGTGTTATGCTGGGTCCAGTGGTGGAGACAGAACTTATGCTCTCAAATACCTGTGCTGTGCTACGTTGGTAAGGCACAGGCTGAATAGATTCCAGCCAGAGGTGATGGGGCCATGCAGCAGGGCCACGGGTGGTCTGGAGGGGGAGAGAAAGCTCCTTTTTGAGCTTGGAGGAAGGTTATGAGATGATTTATTAACCAACAGAGATTCATGAGGACACGTGCTCTTGTGGCCATTCTGTGGCTGTTTCGGGTAGTTACCACATCATGGCCATGGTCGATCTCCTATTGGCTGTCAGTCTGAAACGTCCAGATCACCTTGAGCTCAACCTGCCCTTCCATCCCTGAGTGTATCAGAGAGAGGGGGGAAGTAGCTGGACTTTGCGGAAATTCTTTAATGAGCTATATATTCTGGCAGCCATATATATGTATATGTAATACATACACACACATCACATACCCACATATAAACATATATACACACTATATAGTATGGCAGTGGGCATTATTATAGCTACTCTACTTAGGAAAAACCTAAGGCTCAGAGAGTTTGAAAACTTACTCAGAGTCACATGCGGTTGGGGAGGGCAGATGCCTGACTGCAAATTCCCAGCTTATTTCATTATATAGGTTGATGGCAGTGAATGTAGAAAGACCGTCTCAATGTGGATACATTGAAGAAGATCAATGTCTCTGCCCTCAAATATCCCACAAGCAAGTGGAGAGGTTCTTAACCTTTTAGGGGGAAGGGAGAGTTGTGGGAATGTTGTGTAACATTGAGAATCTTCCCCTGAAACATGCTGAAAACCTTTCAGGGAAATATTTGCAACCCCCTCTCTGCTCCATCTCACTCCATGGCAGAGACACTGGCTCAAAACACCCCGGAAGCAGGGCCGACTCTCCGTCCTTCTACAATGATGGTGAGTCTATTGGATTCCGCACAGGTGGGAATGGGTGCTGGCTGTGGCAATCGTCCTCGCCCCTGGCTGCTGCCCCAGAGCGCAGAAGGAAGCTGTGCACGATGTCAATCACTCCAAAGGACTCAGGTCCCTCAGCTGGACACAGGGCAGGCTTCTGAGTGACTGCACAAAGGCTGTGCATCCACTTTGTGTAATCAAAGTGAATCTCCACCCCCTTTCTTGGGCAAATAGGAGATGGGGTGTAATTCTCTTTGCAGATCTGTAAGGAAAGTGTGCCAGAGAACAAAAGCCCATATGCATAGCATCTCCCTACTTGTTTTAAGCCTAAATTGGAAAGGTATTTGTTAGGGTGGGGAGACTTGCTAAGAGATGCATTTTTTTAAATTAAAGGTTAAGTGTTACAGGGACCTCTGGGGTAATGGTGTATTCTGTTTGGAATCTGAGTGCTGATTAAACATACAAATGTATGTAATACTTTTTATATGTATATTTCCATGTTTGAATACATATATTTTAAGTGTGTGTGTATATATATATTTTCTATATGTATATTAATTTGTTTTAATAGAGCAGCCTACCTAAAACCTGAACTTTTAAGAGAAAAAAATAATATAGTCGTTTAACATGATTTGGAATAGTCAGTCACAATTTGGCTAAATATCTGCTGTATTAGTTTCAGCACCTGTGAAATAAGACTAAGGCAGCTCAAAACCTCTTAATCCACCTACTTAGGAGTTCCAGAAAGCATCTCTCACTCCCTGCAATGCATCCGATGGCAGGTGCTCTGTGGGCTGTGGGTGTTTGGGTCCCTGCCCTCTCTGGGGCCCTGGCTCCTAACTTGTGACTTTCTCCTGGGTGAGTCCTGGCTGCTTTTAGCTACAGGGTCAGCTTCATCAATGCCGACTTGAGCAAACTAGCAGGCCCACAGGGGTGTGGAAGGTGAAAGGAGTCTGCTGCCAGATTCTGGGGATTGTCCGTGGCCCTGGTCTAGTGCACAGTGCTCCAGCGTCCTCCGGGAGCCTTCCCCTGCCCACCTCTGACCATCTGTGTCTAAGAAGGGGCTGGTCTTACTTCTCCGAACCTCTCCTCTGATTGCCCAGATTGCAAATCTCACCTCCTTTGTGTACACCCTGGACTCTAAACATGATGTGCCAGCTGGACACCAAACACAGTGACTTTTGTGCCCAACATCCTCAGCTTCAGATCCTTGCCTCCCCCTCCCCAAGGCTTCTATTCAAACTCTTCCTGCAGCTCAGCCTCTGTGGTCCCATTTCTGTTTCGTTCCTTTTCCCCCTCCCTGATGGATCCTGCTGCTTGGCATTGGAGTTACGATGTACTACGTCCCAACACTTTTGGGAAGCTTTTGACTTCAGAAATGGGAAGGTCTGGCTGAAAGACAGGAGGATGGGAAGCAGAGTCGAAGCTGAAGTCCTAAGTCAGCAGCAGCAATATGTGAGCACACACGAGAGTCAGCACGTGTACTGGGCACTGGAGGGAGGAAGTGAGGCGCCCGCGGGGCAGAGAGCGCAGCTGGCAACGTCCCGGGCAGCCTGGAAACTCAGCCCAGCTGCTCTGTTTTGGGGAGGGAGGAGGAGGAGATGGGATTTAATGACATGCAGTCTTTACCTGCTTTTATCTTTGCATTGCTATGAAAATGCCCCAATACCTTGTTAATATTTCCCTATCCCTTTTCTTTCTTTATTCATTTCCAAAAGTAGCTAAGGAAATTAACATTCCTCATGTCCTGGGTTGTGCGGATCCAAAATGCCCCTCCGAGATCCTGCCTAGAGCATCATTTCTGAAAATATTTCTCAGAAGACACAATTTTCCAAGGCCAGGATCAGGTAGAGAATAGTGAGCATTTATTGCAGGATGTCAATAAATCTGCAGGACCTCAGACACATTATTTAGCCTCTCTGAACCCATTTCCTCCTCCTCCGTAAATGGAGATAATGATCGTGGCGCTGCCTGATTCTTGGGGCTGAGGCCTAGACAAGCTGCGAGAGGGCTCTTAGCAAACTATAAAGTGAGGAGCTGT
Organism: Loris lydekkerianus; assembly: GCA_963574355.1. Lineage (NCBI taxonomy): Eukaryota > Metazoa > Chordata > Mammalia > Primates > Lorisidae > Loris > Loris lydekkerianus. Next base: position 4,496 of record CAUYPK010116238.1, on the reverse strand, counting down.
TATAAGCAGAATGTGCACAAATTTCAGGAAATGAGATTCTCGTAGGCACCAAGATCCTCGTGATATAGGAAGTGTCTCAGAGTCTGGCCTTTTAAATTGCTGTTGAAACAGGTCTATAAGAAAACCTGCGAGGCTCTCTTGGCCACTCACATAAAGGATTTTGCGGTCCCAGGGCTGTGACCACGTGACCTTGTTTATTCCACCCTTCTCTCTAATCTCTCTCTCTCTTTTTAAATAGAATCCCGGCTGTCTTTTCTGCCCCCACCCAGCTTTGTTCTCTTCTCAGTATCCATCATTGTAACCTTTTGTCTGTTTGCATTTTAAAAACTGGGAATTATCAAGAGTCCCGCGTTGAACCTATTATTGCTTCTCACTTCATTTATTCAGTCTGATTGATCTTGATCTCACTCTCCCCAATCCAACTTCTGTTAACCTCCACGTCTGTAAGAAATCTCATTCTCTGCCCAAGTTCCCGTCAACTCCTCCTGTTACCTTCATGTGCCCCTAACGGATCTGATCAACTTCCCCATCAAATTCCTCCCCCCCACACTGCCCTGCTCCTGAGAGTGTTCGTGTCTCATCTGCATATGCCACAATCACTGGCTAAAATATTGTGTAAGTCCCTGGAGGACAGCAGATGCACGTCTTTCTCTGTCCTTTTTTTTTTTTTTTTTTAGGCAGTAACCTCAAACTTTTGGGCTCAAGTGATCCTCCGGCCTCATCCTTCCAAGTAGCTGGGACTATAGGCACGTGCTACAATACTCAGTTTTCCTAGTTTTAGTAGGGATGGGGTCTTGCTCTTTCTCAGGCTGGTCTCAAACTCCTGAGCTCAAGACTCCACCTGCCTCAGCCTCCCAGAGTGTTAGGACTACAGGCCTGGCCCACTGTGCCCAGCCACACTTGTCTTTTTCACTAGGAAATCCCTAGCAACTTGTACATGACAGGGACACTACAGATCTTTTCCTTTTAATGTGTAAAATATTCATTATCTTCTTCTCTCTCATGACCCTCTAGATAATAATACAATCACAAAAAATCTATAAGTCGGATCCATAGCTGGGCAGATAGAGCTTGCCTTACTGCTTACCACACAGCTACTTGGGTGCAGGCTGGGGAAGGCACTGTGTTGAGACTTCACATACGGCCATGTGTCGCTTAATGACAGGGTGAGAGGGTGACAGGTGATTCAGATGTCGTGAGAACACTGCAGAGTGAACTTACTGAACCTACATGCTACAGCCTGCTACACACCCCAGCTGAGTGACATGGTGACATACACAGGTGACCTTCTGGATCCTTGAGCCTTTTGACTGAACCCAAATTTTACAGAATAAATCCTTTTTTAAAATTTTTTTATTTTGTTTTGTATTACAAATTAATCTGAGGGTACAGATGTTTAGGTGACATTGTTTTCATGTCTAAGGTAAAGTTCAAGTTGTAGTCGAGCCCTTCACCCAGGGGGCCTGCTGAGCACCGTCACATTGTGCACCTTAGGTCAGATCCTGCCAATCACCCTCCCTCCTCTCTCTCTCCTCTCCCCGCCGCTACACTCTATCAGTGTATTTTCTTTCGGGTGGGTGTGTAGTTAGAACAAATCCTTTTAATAAAGGAATTTGTTCTGTGAAGTTGGGATTCAGTTGAGCAGCCATTTTTGGGGATCTGGAGGGTCATACATGGCCTTGAGGCCGCAGGTTCCCCACCCCTGGACAATCTATTGCTTTAGGCTACAAACATGTACAGTGTGTTACAGTAATGAATAGTGTGGGTAATTGTAACATAATGCTAAGTATGTGTGCATTCAAACACGCCTAAACATAGAAAATGTGCAGTAAAAATATGGCATAAAAGAAAACAATGGTACATCTGAATTGGGCACTTACCATAATGAAGCTTGTGGGCCTGGAAGTTTCTCTTGGTGAGTCACTGAGTGGGTGGTGAGTGAATGGAAAAGCCTCGGACATTACTGTCCACTACCATATGCTTTATAAATTATAGACACTTAGGTTACACCAGATTTACAATTTATTATTTTCTTCAATAAAAAATTATGTTTGCCTTACTATAACTTTTATTTTTTATAATATTGTTAAGTTTTTAAAACTTTTTTTTTCTATTTTCAGTAGGGGTATGGCCTTCCTCTTGCTCAGACTGGTCTCGAACTTCTAAGCTGAAGGGATCTTCCCTCCTCCGCCTCCCAGAGGGCTGGGGTTACAGGTGGGAGACACTGAGCTATGTGGCATCCTGGCACATTCTTTAAAACTTTTTTATCGTTTTACAAACTTTTTGATTGTTTTGTAATAACATTTAGCTTAAAACACAAACACATCGTATAGCTGCACACAAATATTTTCTTTCTTTATATCCTTATTCTATAAGCGTTTCTCTATTTTTTGAAAGTTTTTATTTATTAACTTGTTTACTTTTCAAACTTTTCAGTTAAATACTAAGACGGGAATACACACAGTAACCTAGGCCTGCACAGGGTCAGTAGCTCCACTTTTCACCTCCACAACCCAAAAAGGTCTTCAGGGGCAATTAACAGCTCCACCATAATCTTCTAGGACCACCATCATACACGTGGTCCATCCTTGGTGGAGATATCTATATAGGGTGCACGACTGTCTATGTGTAATATGTCATGCACATGAATCTACATGTGTGTGTATTTATATGTGTTGTTTCTTGTGGAGGAAACAAAACTTTACATCTACTTTCATAGGGTCTGTGGCTGGGCCAGAGAATTGAGTTGGCATAAGACACAGTAACAGGAGTAAAACACAGAAAACTAGCTAATGTAAGTTTTATGTGATGTGGGAATCAATTGGCATGGAAATACAGGCCCAGAGAAATAAGTCAACCTACACTTTTTTGTGCGAGGCTGAACAAAGGGAGATAATTGTAGAAAAGGTACTAAAATATATGGGGAGGCTAAAGGAAGGTAAGAATTATTTTGACAAGATCACTTAGAAGAGAATTCTCTTGATCTCACCTTCTATGATAAGGAATGTTCCTTTACCCCTCCTATGTAGGGAGGGTAAGTCTCAACGGGGAATTTCATCTCCTGTTTCTCAGAACAAGAAAGGGGATCAGAGTGTCCTTCCTAGATCTGCTGCTCTTCAAAAGCCTTCAACTCGAAATGGTCAACTTTTCAGTGTACATGTATGTGTGCATGTGTGTGTATGTGAGAGAGTTACATATATATGTATATATACAGAAGGAGACAAGAATGAATACACATTTTAAGAAAGGAAAAAAGAAAACTTCATTTCATTATTAACACTCAAGGCACATTTGACTTCTGCAATTACAAGAGGTACTCAGTGTGACTTGTATTCATCTTTTGTTACTGTTATATATTGAGTATTATAATTTTAATACAGTTTTTTCTTTCATAAAATGTGCATATGTTTTTCAGCATGCTCTGTGTATAATTTCCATTAGCCTGAGATGTATGATTTACCCGTGTTATAGACAGATGCACTAATTTTGCTCAAACTCACGCAGATAACAAATGGTAGAACACCGTTCGTATTCAATGGCTGAGTGATTTGCACACAAGAGTACAATTAATCCCTACAACAATGTTTTCATGTCAGAGACTACTATCCTATTTCATAGACAGGGAAACTGAGGTGGAGTGAGGGTCAATGCCTTGTTCAAGGTAGCAGCTACTAAGTAGGACAGGATGCCAGTTCAGTCTGCACTACCCTGGCTCTCAAGTGCGAGTCCACACCTTCATCTCCACCCAGACACAAGTCCCCCTCATCTCACTGCTCGAGTGTCCTGTATCTGGCCCTCTCTTCTCCATCGAGCAGAGTGCACGTAGCATGAATCAGTGATGCATGTTGAACAAATGAATCAACAAATGAATAAATGAGTGCAAAAAGCAAATGAATGTCTGCGTTGGCTTCATGTCCTCTCGTGGGCTTACTGTTCTTTCTCTACCTTTTTCTTTTTCCTAAAGGATATTTTTTTCCTGTCTAAGGTTTAATGTAGTTCAGCATTGCTTTCTAAAGATGATCAGCATTATCTCTTCAGATCCTCTCATCCATTATTATTTTTCCTTTAAACAGCTGATTGAAAAGGATTTGTTTCCTTTGTACAGGTCATTTTTGTCTAGTAGTGAGGCCAAATATTTCATCCCATGGGAATGCTTCTTCATTTTTATAGTGGAAGTCAATGGGAGTTAATAAAGGGAATGGAAAAAGCCCATCACTGCCCACTGTACAAATGGGCATTCATTCCATCCTAAAAGTCCCACCTGTTCCCACCGCATGGCACGTGGAGAATCCCACCAGCAGCTGGGGGGGGTTATGGTATAAGAGACATCACAAAATCTCAAGACCAGAGATGTTGGCGTGGATGTGGAGAAAAGGGAACACTTTTACACTGCTGGTGGGAATGTAAATTAATACATTCCTTTTGGAAAGATACATGGAGAACACTTAAAGATCTAAAAATAGACCTACCATTCAATCCTGTAATTCCTCTACTGG